>JACCGJ010002134.1:0-132073 GCA_013407085.1 Atriophallophorus winterbourni
ACCGCGCAAAAACACACTGCAGTACCGACGAACTCAAGAACGAAGAGGAGAAATATTTATTCAAACTCTTCCGGAAGAATGGATACCCAAAGGAGTTCATCTATCGCAACATGGACTCGACAACCCAATCATATGATAACAACACGAACACGGCAAGGTTAACACTACCTTATATACAGCATATCTCGGAGATTACCGCAAGAATACTACGCCCACTCATAATTAGTGTAGCGCACAAGCCAGCTTCGACACTGAGAAGCAAACTAGTCAAGGTCAAGGAAAGCTGGCTACGGAGGAAAGAACTAATGTCGTGTACAGAATCCCGTGTTCTGGTTGTGAGAAATATTATATCGGATAGACCGGAAGAAGGCTGAAAACAAGGATACATGAACACAAACTGGCTACACGACAACAGGACCACAAATTAGTAATATCAGCACACATGGATCGAGAAGGTCACGAATTCAATTGAGAAAGAACAGAAATCATCGCCAAAGGCAGAACTCGTCACGTTCGAGAGTTCCTCGAAGCGTGGTATTCGACACCGCAATCGATCAATGAACACATTCAAGTGGATGGGATCTACAGACAAATGAGAACACGCCAACGAGAACATGCATGAATTCTAGCCAATCACAGTAGATGAGGTCGAAACGCAGCAGGTAAATTCGAATGATGCCCACCGCCCAATTACTTCGAAAGAAGTTTCGCTAATGATGTCATCTAGTTTGATGACAAAACATCCGCAATTAACCATACCAGCTCGGAGAACAACTATGAACGACAATCCGGTACCTGAGCTACAAGTTTTCAAAATTAGTGTTCTATTTCCAACCAAACAACGATTCGGGTTGTGATATTCGTTATAGGCATTGTCTTTAACATGAGCCAAACCCAGTGAAGGCTTGAGGAGAAGTCGATTTGAAAAAAAGATCAAAGTGTCAACCCATGTCGATGACATTGTCGTGATGTGGATGGATAAGTGTGATTAGCGCATAATAAACGCATCTAACCTAATCTTATTGTAAGCATGGGGTTGATAACGCGCTTAGAGTTAGTCCAAAAAAAAGAGTAAATCAAGACAGATCGATTGATGCTCGATGCATGCATTTGCTTGCTTCTTCGAAGCACCTCCCATTTCCTAAGATAGAATTTGGACGCATTGCATGATATGGTCATCCCAGATAAGCGATCTGCATATGTCAGCAATGTGTTGCCTTTTTAGGTGTAGAGCAATCTGTCTGTATATATGTAAGATTTGATTGATGCTTCTTCTCTCCTACAATTTGTTGATTGCGTGTTTGAATTAATGTACCATTCTTTCAGCTTGTGTGTTGCAATCAGGTTTTGCTGTTCGGCATTGATTGACCTGATACTTCTACATTCGTGGAATCTCATGAATGTGTCTTCCGGACATATCTGTTTCAGTGAATCCAGGAAAGCTCGTTCGAAGACAATGTGAGAATAGATTCCATCCTGTTGCAAGTTTTATATTTCGTGAATTCAGAATTAATTTAGCTACACTGAGACTTCATCTTCCGTTTAAACCTAAAATGTCCGATTAACTTTTTACGTTAGAGCTTTGATGATTTTCTATCATTGATAAAATGCAAGTTTTACGGGGATCATATATTTGACGCAATGTAATACTGCTGGCCGTCACATGAAGCGAACTTTCTGCACATTTAGAATATTCCGTGAATCATAGGAAATTAAGTCTCATTGGGATAGTATTTGCAAATCAAACGTCCAAAAAAGCGAAACAAAAGAACCGGCAAGACCAAAGTGGAAAGTTATTGCATTAAAATGAGAAACATAGTCGAGAGATCGAAAAGCAAAATCCACAACAGCACATTCAACGTGTAGATTCCAAGTTGATTATGCAATCCACTTTCATTGCAAAGAGTATCATAAAAATATTTGTAAACCAGATGAAGTCGACCACAAGGAAATAGCCTTTGCAAAAACGGCTGGAATGCATGATGATTTGATGCAACCATTTGCTCAAGTAATTCATCTCCGTATGTTTCCCATAGTGTGTGAGCAAAAGGTTTCGGGTCATTTTCAAAAACCTGCAATGAATGCAAGCAACTGGACTCTGTGATATCACAAGACAAATTTATCGATTACCAAATTATAAAGCAAGCGGAAATGTGCCCGAATAAATTTTTGCTTGTCAAACTTAGAGAACTGATGCGCAACACTGAAAATCCTTATCGCTTTTCATAATTGTCACTTCGACGTTTAACCATATTATAAATTCCTGGCGAACAAAATCAATATGTATGCTGAGATTCTGTTCAAACATCTTTATTTAGATCTCTTGGAGCTTCAACTATAATACATGAGTCCGCTCAATTTTGAAATGGATTCTTACTGGTAGTAAGCTGCAGTATCTAATCCAGCTGGATTATCGGATTCTGCAATAAAATTTAATTCAAACATCAATATAAATCACATATAAATCAGTGTTTCCTTTTGATGTAATGGATGAGTGATTTGAAAAATATAATAATACAGTATAAATATTTATGTGGTTTCTTCTCAACTTTGAGCATAATCATAAAAATTGTAACGTTCCGGATTAAAACACTCTAAAACGTTTCACAAACATAATATATTATTGAAAACTACACTATCTTATGAAACAAAATATTCATTTGCATGCTTTCCGTCATTCATTGGTCGTACCAGCCTTATCCAACAATGGCATACAAGCGCTCCTTGTTTACACTATCTTATAATATGTCATGTCATAATATGATTCAATCGTGTATGATCAACGAAAATGAGCAATGGTTTATAAGATGAATCCAAATGCTCATTAGTCTAATGGGTTTGCTTGTGTTACTGCTGTACTTTGAAGTAACCATCTCATATTCAATTTGCGCTTGTTTCCCACTGTTCGACGAGGATGGTATAACCAATCTGTTAAATCACCAGTGTCCAAACACATGTAAATAGTGATTAAACCCTTATAAATGTTTATTTGCATGCATTTCTATCACACACATAACCCTACACCCCACAAATATTTTCGTGCTGTTTGCACTCATCATGAAAGTACAGTAAGATCAGGATCCGCATGCGCTTGAAACATTGGAAGAATGGAAAACAACCAAACTGGTTTTTTGATTGTATGGCCGACTTTTGTAAACAGCCGGGTTGAGCACACTCCAGCAAAGGCGAATAGAACGACATGAATCAACCGGAGTGCAGAGTGAAGCCAGTACTGTTGGAGTTGGGGGTTATTGGTTTTGGTGATTTAAGCAATGACTCTATTTTTTAATCGATGTTGCAGAACTGTTCCTTTACCGATTTCTTAAGATGCTAGAATCAACAAATCGATTCCAAATTGTTTCGATTGGTTTTTCTGCTAGCGATGACGAAATACAAAATATTTTCACACCATATCAGTATATGTGGTGCTTAAAATTGCTATAGATTGTTGGAATATGTGGTACTGAAATAACTCGTATACATTGTGTGATACATTGATGTACATTGAAATATATTTGAGAAAAATTCCGAACCTCAATAAATTTGGCCAAACTTGCTGTTAACCCAATTTTATCCAATCCGTTGTTCAATTTACTCACAAATCCTTTCAGTTGATTTAGTTGCACTTGTAACCAGTATTTTTTCCTCAATCGAGCATGCATTCTGTTATTTATCCTTTTCAACAGTCCTTCATCTAACCCGACGACGTCAAGATTTTCCAGCGAGACATCGGGTGCAACGTTTTCGGGTGAAAGTAGAGCTACGGTTCGCTGATATTGAAATGCATAAAAAGAGTATTTGTCAGCTTTCGGTGAACAGTGTTTCATTTCATGAAATTGATTTCTAGGTAAAATAAAGTTCTGTTTCGCAAATAATGACTTTGATTTTCGATATTATTGGATATATTCCGCTTGTGTGCAAATAACGTGAATTTATGAATACTAAATGATTGAATGACGGATGGAAGTTCGGAATTCAAAGTCACTTTGGTCATCAATAAATTGTGAAACAATATATACACTCAAATCTCAGTACTATGCCACCCGTTGGGACCAAGAAATAGTGGCATAGTAGCGAGAGTGGCATAGTAACGAGGTTTTGTAAAAACGGCTTTATTTTCTCAAGTCCATCATTTATTTGCTCAATCGATCAGTCCAAAGCTCTCAGAAATCGTCGGCTGACGCATCTTCTTTCGTCGGATCTCGTTCATCTCGTTGTCTAGCCGATCACACGCTTGCATCAGTCTCGTCCAGGTTAAAGACACATCAGCACTCCCTCCTCAAACTTCGGGTCGTGAGGCTGCGTCAGCTTTATGCGCTTCGATGGAACTCCAGCTTTTATTGCAGATTCAATTGCATCCTTCTTGCTGAGAATGCCCTTCACGGTGGTTCTCTCCACTCTGACGCCCCATTTCTTGCTAATCTCCCTCGCCAACTTGGACTGATTTGGCTCCTTCTTCGCAGCATCGATGATCTCGAGCTTCTCTTGCAGCGTAAAGTCGGTTCGCTTGCGTTTCTGAGCTGATATTATGGACTGAATAGTTTGAAAAATAACGATGTCACTGTTGTGAGTGTCTGTTTGTGCGCGCGCTTTCGTGGGTATATCTATCGATACCTAAAGCAAGAGTAGGAAAGAGGCTTGTTGTTGTGCGTGAGGTGATTGGTTTGTTGTAGCTGGCGTCAGGGAGAAACATCGCGTGTTTGACGTTGAAACCGGCTGACTATATGCGTAAAATGCGCAAAAATGCACTTTTAAATAGTCACAGAATAATGGCATAGTAACGAGAGTAGGGAGTGGCATAGTAAATTTATTTTGTATTGAATTTTTTTCGGGACCGAGTAAAAGTGGCATAGTAGCGAGAGTGGGATAGTAACGAGGTGGCATAGAACCGAGATTTGAGTGTATATATATTGATATATATTGATCACGATAAAGAAGTAATAAGTAAAACTAGATGTGGAGGCCCGTGGTCTGACCTCCGGATGACTTTCTGATTTCAACTTTTTGCAGCGTAGATATTTTGAAATACGACCGTTCGCAATTCATGCAAAGCACGCAGTCAGCATAGGTGACGCTGTCCTGTTACAGTGAATGTGAACTATAGACCTGTTAAAGCAAACTATCTTCTTTCACTATTTTGTCCAACCACGATAAGTTCAATAAAAGAAGTTTACGCTGTTATTAAAAACCCAAGACAAGATTCTGTAGCACACAAACACAGTTTTTGTACAACTCGTAAGGAATATAACAATTACGCTCTGTCAGTTGAGAATTGTTCACTACAATCCTGTATATAATTTAGCAATGGAATCAATCTTTCGTTAATAATTGTAATATCACAAAACATATACTCACAATTATTTCAGACTGATTGATGAGGTTCGTCAAAGGTTTGATTTTCTGGTATTCCACTCTTACGTACGCTTGCGTCTGTTTTAGTATATCCCTGGATGAAAAGAAATGGTTGATAAACGCTTTGTCATTTGTCATTCAATTATGAGATGTATAATGTTTTAGTCTTGAGGTTTGATGTTTAAAAAAACACACAAATTAAAAGAAAAAATAAACAATGCAAAGAATAGAAGAAGATGATAAAGAAAATGATTTTATTCGTGTACACGAATTTCCAGTAATTAAATTAATTTCTCCACAAATATGAGAATAAGTGATATGTATGAACAGGCTTAATGCCACTGTTGCATAGGGTTCCTACAACGAACCAGGATGTTCAAACACAGAATGATTCGTGGTTCGTTGTACGAGCCCTATGAAACAGTGGCATTCACGTATAACCTTGTTCACCATTTATCCACTGTTTCATGGCTCACTGAACCTAATCTCATTGTCTCCACCTGATGACGGCAAACAGCAAGAAACTGGTAGTGGAATGTAAGTTCGGGGGATGTGAGCAAAACATTACTTTCATATCTATAAAATTACGCAACCCTGATACAGGAAAAGATTTGCACTATAAATACTGCGAAGTTATCGACAGATAAACAGAGATGTGAATGAAATTAGAAAATAAAGTTAGATAATTAACGAGCAGATCTCAACATCGGCGTATCTTCAACTCTGAAAATGCCATCGATTGATTAACCATGTGTCATACCAGGTAAGGAACAAAAGAGTTTCTGAATTAATTAGTTATTGAATAAGAAATAATTTATTTGCTTTGGGTGGAGGAAAAACGTTTGCAGGCAACAAAGGTCTTGTTCTGTGAATGCGAACTTTCAGAAAAAAACGTTTTTGATCAACCTCTTGCATTCACGGGAATGACGATCGACAATAGTGTCTCGAATTAAATCCACGGAGACAGGTCACATTTGAGATAACCATAATGCCTCTACTGATCGGAAGAAGATCGTTTGCCAATGAGGAAAGTTGCTGGGGATACACAAAGCAGGTGTGGAACGATGCAAGAAAAAACTATGAGTTGAATTACGTTAGGTGGAATTGAGAGAGATCAAAGGCGAAGAGCATAGAATGAAAAACCGGCGAACTTTCATTAATTGCTGTCGTTACATGATTTGTCCAGCTAAGAATTCCGGATATTGTAACGCAAAGGTACTTGAAGCTAATACATCTTTGGAACAATTTAAAAAATCACAATGAATGTATTGATGTAGAGCTAAATATTGCTGTCCAGTCATGTTAGAAATTACCATTTAGTTGCCATTTCAAGATGAGCCAAATTTGAATGACCATTCACCAATGCTTGTAATTATTGATTCTAAAGCATCTTGGTCGACTCGACTATTGTGGTTCAATGCAAAGGCAACGTCGTCGGTGTACTTAATAGTCTTTGCAGAAGGGTTACAAGGAAGGTCAGAAATGTAAATAGAGAATAAAATGGTGACAGTATTGTGACCTGCAGGACACCACGCGAAATCGGTATTGTATGGAAGTTGTGTCATTTAGGACCGTATAATGAAGAAAACCTTCAAATTAGGATCCAATCCAATGAATAATGTTTGGTGGAAAACCAAATTCAGATAGTTTTCGGAGTAAGGAACTTCTTACAACACTGGTAAACGCATTGGTATAATCCAAAAAACAAAGTTGTATAGCTTTCGATTTACTGTCAAGAGAACGTGAAATATGATCCGTAGGCAAAGCGATAGCATCAACTGTTTGACGAATCTTACGGTAGGCAAACTGATAAGCTTCATGTACCTGACAACTGGAAGCCATTCGTCGTAACACAATGCTTTCAAGTAATTTAAGCAACTACGAAGTGCCCGCGATTGGGCGGTATTTACCGGGATCTTTCTTACGAATCGTGATTATACAGACAGATTACCAACAGTCAGGCATAATTGCTGTTTCCATGCAACGATGAAAATGGATGCGATAGATGCCGAAATTACACAAACGCCTTATTTTTAATACAATGGGCGCGGCTTTGTCAGCTCTTGCAGCCTTGAAGCGTAAGACCGGAAAATTGCATGAGAGACCTCAGCTACGATGGTAAAGGAAGTATTTGAGAAACAAATTGTTGGTAGAGAGAAGTTCTGTTGACTGTCATTATCAGATAGTTTGGGCACGAAAGATTCATTTAATGAATTGAGGTCGGAACGAGATGGAGATTTTTCATTGTTTTCTCCGAAACATTTGCTCAAGCGCACGCCATATATGACGACTGTCTTTGGTGCAGAGGAGAATATTCGTATAAGTCATCCAGAGACGTCGAATTTTAAGTTTAATTGACTGGGAAAGTTGCGCAACAGAATTTCGATAATGTTTTTTGAAGGCTTTCTCTTTAAGTTTGCATAGAGACTTTAGGTAGGTGGAAGACGGAAAAATGATGAGGACTAATAAGAGTGTATTATTTTGGACAACAAACGTTACAACAAAATTGAGAGAGGATGTTAAAACATCACATTCATTGGAGAAATCGTGTTCATGAAAAATTTCGAAATCTGTAATATCAAGCATGCCTCTGAGGGCAAAAATATTGTCATGTACGCAGACTCTTGTAGTCACCTTCCAGGAATAACTGCGGGTTAGGTATTTGTGCCCAGTACCTCCATGAATTTTATGGAGACGTTTTATAACACAGTGGTCAGAATTGCCGATGGGAGTAAACGAGAGTACATGAAACATTTTGGGTGCATTTGTGAAAGCGAAATCCGGACAGGCTTCAAAACGTGTTGAGAAATGAACAATATTTTTGAGAGACAACAAAGAATTTAAATACATTGTAACTATTGAGGTCACCAACAAGTCAATGATATTAATTTTAAAAAGGAATAAGTATTATTGGGAGCTTATGAATAAATGCATGTAAAGTGTCAGATTGACAATTGGGGACGACATAAGTAATTATCAAAATAAGGGATTTAAAATTGGAAAGCTGACTAGGTTTTAACTCGAGGGCTGGGTAAGCTATATCGGGCTTATCAAGAGTAAAAATCTGTTTGCTATGTAAACTCTAGTCCCTTCGTATATAAGTTATAAGTCTGCCCATGGAGAAGTCCGGTCAAGTCGAAAACTTCAATAGAAACTAACTAATTGCAACTTGCAACATTAAGCCAGGTTTCGTAAAATAGCGACGCCGGTATGCAATAAAAAATTTCCCAGTGAGAAATTGTGAAATTTCAGCATACTTGGACCATAAAGTACGAATATTAAACAACCAAATACAGGGTAGGGTCATTCTAAAAATAGCACGAAGTCGGCAAGGTGCTACTTGCTACACGATGTTTCTTTTTTCTTTTTCAGTGATTGCTTTTATATATGATTGAATTTTTGTGGGATGCTGTATCCGAACATTTTTTATCTTAGAATGTTTACAGTAAACCGCGTATTGTTTTAAACTGTGCTTCAAAAATTGTCCTTCGTTGATACGAAAACAAGATGAATTTGAAACAGATAGTGGGCGTATTTATTGAAAGAATGATGAAAAATTATGTTGAGAAATTAATGATGTGTTCGGCGGATTTGAAGGCCCCGCCATATATCAATCAAATAAAAACAAACAAAACAAACAAATAAACCTGATTAGTTACTCATGGAAATAGTTTGAAAATAGGGTGTCAATATTTCGGTGTGATACTATTGCTAGGAGGAAGATTAATGTCCTGCTTGCATTCGAAATAGAACGAAATAGAACGAACATATACGTACGCAGAGTTTTTATTTGACAATGTGTGGTTTTACCAAAATACGTTTGATTTTCGCTCCAATTCAAAATCATTACTAAAGGATTTAAGGATTTATGGTTTTAGAAACGAAAGTTTTGCGTCTGTTTATTGACTTTTTTTATCTATACAGACGTGAATTTACCTCATCATTAGCTATTTATGGACAGTTTACCCCATATTTAGGAAGAAAATTCCGAACGAGGGCACACTCGACAAAAAATGGCGCCTGCAATCAATGCGGGAATTTGAGATGCAAAGGCATACGGCTCGCCGCGCCTTGCATTCACCCCATAATTATGGCAAAAGTGTCTGGTTGTTGCACTTCGTAGACAGAAGTTCATAGGTAAGAAATTACAGCGATCTGAACCTTACATTCATTGCACGAAATTGTCACCAGTTATTCAGATGTGGTTTTGAGTATCAGCGGTGGTTTTGTCGATCGATCGATGGTAACTATCTTGAGCGTGACATAAAGCGGCGATTGCGAGTGGGGACAAAACCAGAAATAAATCCTCGAATACGCTCTGATATTTGGTCTCACGAAATTGAAATCATATACAGTCGATGCAGAAAAGTGAGACGTTTAAATGATGTCAATATATCATATATATATATATATATATATTATATATATATATATAATGATATATATATATATATATATATATATACTATATATGAATATGATATATATATATATATATATATATATATATATCAATATATTTGAGGACTTGTAAACATGTAAAAAGTTACACTTGTGAACGACTGTTGAAGAAGGTTTGCAGGACCAACTTGTCAAATCACCTGTGCCATTTCACACGTAGATGGGTTGATACCGTGAAGGTGAACGAATATCCGTATTCGCATGCATTATCATCACACACACACTACACCACTGGTTTTAGGTTGTTCTCACTTATTTGGTAGAGACTGTAAGATCAAGGAATGTATTGATTAAGAATTTTTGTAGTATCAGGAGCAGTTTGGTCGAATAACCTGTTGGCAACTGTTCCAGTTGATTCGGATTTAGAATACTGAGGACAATTCAAATGGGGAAGATAGGTTCATATTGAACATCGTCAAAATTTACCGCATACAAAACTCTGATTTAATTCTCCAGAAAATATTTTAGAGATAGGAATGACAAGGCATTGTCAAACAAACGTATTTCTTAGCAAATTATTTGAAAATATTCGAAACCGATCGGGAGTCCATAATCGTGAAAATAAAGTTTGCAATGAATCGGTTATAGTAAGTTTTTGGTAACGTTTCGCTTCTGAACACAGAAGCCTCGTCAGACCAAGGGTGTCGGTACGAACAGTATCCAGGTTTAAATGGCATTCTCTTGACCAATCCTAAGTTCTCGAAGCTAGACAGGGGAGATCAAGACAATTGATCACACCCTCTAATTGCTGTGTCCATCCCTAATTGTTTATTAATTGCACAGGTCAGCGTCTGTTGTCACACTGTTTGCGTATCATGTGCGTATTAGGTGTGATGTTCGTTAATCCTCATTCGCTGCAAAACCGAACGGCAGATTGTTAAGATATCCGCCCCATCCACCTTGTTCACCGCATTCGCCCCAGCCTTTGTTATTTCAACAGCCTCGGCGTGAAGTGTTTCCACGTTATCAAGATCTACGCTGTGTCCAGTGTCTAGCACGTGTTCAGCTAGAGCAGAATGCCGAATCAGTGATTGATATTCACTGGGATTGTGAGGTCGCTTTCCCACTCGTTTCCTGTGTTCGTTTAACTTACTGCAGAGTTATCTAGACGTTTGCTCAATCTAAACACCCGCGCAACCCTTGCAGTTGATTTTGTAGATGCAGTTCGTATTTCTTATTTTTCGAGCTTAGACCATATATGATGTTAACACAGTTGTATTTCCAAAGTAATGTGTTGCTCACTTCCCTCGAAATTACGGTAATCCATAGGCGCCTTGAATGCTTGACCACGAATCACTATGTGATTCTGTGTTTGTACATTGTGGTTCTTTGTACGAACCCTATACAACAGTAGAATTCGTGTATAACCTTGTTTACCAATTGTATTTCATTTCAAATCATACTTGCTTGGTCCCTTGAGTTCCTGGTGAAACCCAGGGCATCTTAAATCATACTAGCAATCACAATCTGTATATGATTTTCAGCTAACCATTTATATTTCAAATATAATTTAATTTTTACAAATTTTAGTTGTAACACAATCCTGAGGCGTGAAAATCATGTAACACAATGGTTTGGCTTCTTCATATCGTTAACGAGATATAATTACAATTTTTGATACAATTAATTTACTTTCTTATTGGCGATTTGAACGGAATTTAAAACGAAACGTACTCAATTTTCATTTTTTGGAACTCTATTGATTTTTGGAATATGACGGCGAAATCAAGGAAGTCGTCGTGATGGACCTTATGAAGTAATCCACCACCAGTGGAATGGCCACACTTATCTATTGCCGCTACCAACAGATTCTCAGGTGAGTTTGGCTTGAAGAATAATCTGCGATTATCGTTGATTCTTATGTACGACCATGCTTTCCGCCAGTAAGCATTCAGTATCGTGTCCGAAATTGCTATCGATTGCGGGTTCTCTATCGGGCTGCATATCTCAGAGTCAACTTGAGTGAGAGCGGTTGAGATCACGACGAACGTGTAAAACAATGGAACTGATAAAAGATTGAAAATGCACAAATAGAAAATCCAATTCCACCGTGGTTTCCCGAGTTGATCCAAGTGAATGATTCCTAAGGAAATGCGAATGTAAAATGTTGATGAATATTGAGACTGATTCATTAGTATTTGTTATGGGGATAGATTTGGAACTAATGAGTTAAATAAGTTTTTGGATAGAATTTCGCTTCTTCCACAGATACGCCGTCATACAATCGGTTATTCTATTATCATGAATATGTAAAATAAAGAAATTGCCGATAAAAAATTCTATGGAGGCAATTTGCAAAGACAAAGTCATAATAAATTTGCACAATAATCTAGGATGTGTGAACGCGCTATCGATTGTGCCAATTAGTCAACATGGTATTACGCAAATGACAAGTAATAAATGACGAGCATATTTCATATAGTGATTCCCGGAAACACGTAAATGTCTTCAACTTGTTCCATGTGATTTGTCGGGCAGTTTCTTAGAAGCCGTTTTCTTTCTGTCTTCTCTAATTCCGGGTCTTTCGAATGGTAACGGTGAACTGTTTATCGTTCGATAGCTGCGCAATATTTTCCGGTGAATGTTGAAATTCGTAAACCGATTTTTCTAGGATGAAGAATTAATGTCGTCTGACGTTTAAGTGCTTTCTGCACTTTTTGATTTGACGTTAGACGGGCTCTGTATATCACCCACAATTCTTTATTCACATATTTTGCTAATGAAATTTACAACATTTTCATGGTCGAAATTGTGGCAAATAAGTCTATAGTTTAATAAATTTAAGAATATATAATTAGCAATCAGTTAAACTACGTTTGGGAACGATCGTGTGCTCATAATGCAGAGAAATCTGAGTGCAATCAATTAGAGCAGGTTTTGGGTTACGTTTCACTAGGAGGTGCATCAACCAACTAAACATGTGTCTGTTTGAGGTTTAACATGTAAAGACATTGCTCAAGCATTTGTTGTTAATACTACTTCTAGACAGAGCCCGGATAAGCACGAATTGGCCCAACTGAATCAATTCAAAATAACATTAGCCTAACTCATCGTCCGCCAGCAACTCTGTCAGCGCGGCCTTTGAATCGGCCGTGATCGGCATTAATTTTTCCACGCATGTTTTTCAGTCAACACGTTTAATGCCCCGCGCGTTTTAAATGCTGTGCATAATTTTTATTTTGTGAAATTGGGAATTTGCTACGTTGTTCATAAAAACGCGAAAGAAAACCTGTACATAAGTATGTTAAACCTTGTGCAGCCTGGCACTTCGTCAATTCCCATTACATCGCTGAATACCGGTTTAAACATAACCGAAGATCTTTTGGATTTGAATGTGACCGGCAACCTCACAGTTTCCCATTAAACTTCAATGTTTTTCCCATATTCGTTATTCGTTTTAGAAATTTAATTGGTTTAATTAACTTGATTTGCTAAAAATTCCTTTTAACGAATGAGGCTTTTTCTTTTTCTTCGTCTTCTTCTTCAAACAATTGTACAAACGGATTTTTGAAGTCATCACGTTTGATGCCCTCAGAAGTTAAAACCAGACGCAGACTGTTTATTTTTATCTGGTGAAGGCAGTAAGTTTGTTTTCACTGAGACTTGAAACAGAAAAATATGCGAAACATTGAATCGAAAGGCATTCATGAACGGATAGGCACAGCCATCATTTTGTCGGTCCCTCCACCAAAGTTTTATGTGAACTGTTTCAAGTCTAAATGAACATATTTCACTATCTCCGTTCGTTGAAGACAACAGCCGTGAAACGTTTGTAATGTATTGGCGCTTTGGAAGTGAATATACTGAAAATTATTTACTCATGCTATATTATTTTCATTGAGTAATGCTAAATTATTTTGTTCAATTCGTGAACTTGTTTCACCGTGGTGCCATAAGTATATATTGTGGGCACAAACGCGTGAACAAATTGCTGCGGAGCAACGAACGTGCCATGCCTCGCGTGCACCACATTGATCGTTAATCATAAATCGATTATTGACAGTGAACGAACTATAGATTAATCATCAATCAAGATCGATAGTTCGTGCATATTGTGATTATTATTAACTGTACAACGTTGTGTTATTCATTCATTCGGCCAATACACGAGTTCGAGTTCGGTTGTGTTTACTGACTGACGGCTGGGCCAGTGCAACACCCCACAGTTATAACAATTGGCGACGGGGATAAACTTTCAAAACAGTGGCGGGATGAGCCTGTATGAAGAAATCGTTCGTTTCATCATAGAATCGGAGCAACGTTAAATCAAACTATTTGATGCTTTCTTGTCGAAACTAAATTTGAATAATGAAGAACATGCAGAACCGCGTTTAAAAGAAACATATGGCAAATATAGACACAGAGAAAGTAGTTGCTACACCAATTCCCAGAAAAACCGTAACCGAAGACAGTCAAATGTTGTATTCTCTACAAATAGTGAGTCGTTCCGCAGTCTTCGAAAATATATTTCCATCGAGATAAACGACCCTGGAATCAATCGAATGAAAGCACTAGCTCGCTCGTACGTTTATTGGCCGTTCATGGATCGTGATATTGAGCAAACGGTTCGATCGTCCCAAAATTGTGCCGCTGAAGCCAAATTACCGCGTAAAGTTGATCCCGTGTCATGGCCAGAGCCAAAGGGTCCATGGAGTTGCATACATAATGAGTTTACTGGACCGATTGACCAAGTCAGTTATCTGGTCGTTGTAGACGCATACTCAAAATGGCCGGAAATTTTCACAATGACTGCCACCACTGCGTCAGCTACAATGGCACGATTAGAGGAACTCTTGTCAAGATTTGGTAATCCAGAGACCTTGATCAGCGACAACGGACCACAATTTATATGCGATCATTTTAAGGAATTTTGTCGAAGGCGTGCTATTACCCACATTTTTATCCCAATCTATCATCCCTAATCTAACGGACAAGCGGAAAGATTTGTCGATAGATTTAAACATGCAATGATTAAATTGAAAGGAGAGGGGCAGCGTGAGTCGAATCTGAGAACATTTTTACTTACTTACCGCTCTACCCCAAATCCAGCAACACCGAATAAACTGTCACCAGCAGAATGTTTTCTGGGACGACCCATACGAACAGCTAATGAGGCCATGCTACCAAATACTAATCCGCGATCGGACACTCAATCAAACATCGACGCACCCACTAAACACAAAAGAGTCTACAAGTCTGGAGATACGGTTTATGTACGCATGTTCCGGATAAACGGCTCATACTGGAAGCCTGCCGTTATTATACAACCTGTCGGAACCGTTCTTTATAAAGTCCGTTCTGGGAGAGTGATACAAACAAGACATATCAATCATATCAGAAGCCGCCAGACGAAGTCTACTGAGAACCAGACTGAAAATTGTGAAACGCCATTACATCTATTACTAGACACGTTTGGCTTGCCACAGTCCACATCACAAGACACAGAGCCAATAACGGAGCCGAACACCAACACTAGCAAGCCATTAAGAAGATCGCAACGCATGCGATACCCTGTGAATCGGCTGAACATCGACCCTTACCGAAAAAAAAGACTACGTGAACAGACTTCGGTAAAGGGAGGTGCTGCGGAGCAGCGAACGTGCCATGCCTCGCGTGCACCACATTGATCGTTAATCATGAATCGGTTATTGACAATGAACGAACTATAGATTAATCATCAATCAAGATCGATAGTTCGTGCATATTGTGATTATCATTCACTGTACAACTTTGTGTTATTCATTCACTCGGCCAATACACCAGTTCGAGTTCGGTTGTTTTCTGACAGACGGCTGGGCCAGTGCAACACCCCACAGTTATAACAAAAATATCACTATTATCAAAGTGCTAACATCCCTCACACTTACACACCGCAACACAACTTCAGTCAGCCTTCAGCGATGGACTAGGAATCGTTCGATCATCATATGATGCATTATTTGAACATTTTGTTAGGCTGCACAAACTCTGTTAAACAATAGCTTCAATGCTCAAATTTCCTCATAATTCTACACAACTTGCGCAACAATCACAATGCTAACAGACGTGTATTTTTTATCCACGTTTCTTGTTAAACTCACGCGCCTTACATGAATAGATTAAGGTTTTTTAATCAATGGAGGAGAGAATGCGAAGCTCATGGATTGCCAGAAGATAGACGTCAGTAGCTGGTGCAAAAATTACTGATTCCTTTCAAAAACACAAACATTTTAGTTATGAATACTCAAAACATACAATTCGTTTTCACCATACATATATAAACAATCCGATGTTACTAACTTCACCTAAAATTACGAACCCCAACGCATGACTTTGGTCATTCATGAGCGTTACGAACACCATTAAATATCGGCTTCAACGTCTTAAATTTTCACGTTTGTACAGAAGTTAGAAACTACCCCAACATGTGGTGGACTCTCCTTGCCTGGCGGCGTTTAAAGTGAAATTGGACTTATATATGCAAAAGAATAACATTCGTGAGCCTTACATTTGATATTCTCTATTGCTTTTATACTATTGTCTTGCCTGGCGGCGTTTAAAGTGAAATTGGACTTATATATGCAAAAGAATAACATTCGTGAGCCTTACATTTGATATTCTCTATTGCTTTTATACTATTGTATTTTTCATGTTTTGATAAAACCGTAATCCTGAGATGTTGTAAAGTAATAACTTTTTTAACCATAAATCTTTGAATTTGTATTTGAGTTGTTTGAATCTTTAAATCTAATTCTGAGTAAAATGCAATCATTTTTCTTTCACAAGACTGTGAACCATTTGTAAAATTATATCTCATTATCAAACAATTAGCAAATACGGCGAACGAAAACCATTTGTTTTCAATAAACAGATACTTCATAAATAATTTGTAATGAAAATCCCGTTAAACGCATTGGAAAATTTAATATTAGGAACAAATTGAAGTTAGAACTATGAGTTAAATATTTTCACCTATTTTATAAATAATGATTTATAAATGTTTCAATCAATTTTGCACCGTATTTCAGCAATGCATTTTGCCAACGCAAGTACAATCACAGTTTATTATGCAGCAGACTTACTGATGAAAGTGTGACACATAATTCCAAATGTAGCCATCAATCCCAAGATTAAAATAAACAGAGCCCATATTGTAAGCATCAGGAAGATAGCAGAGTACTTCCGAACAGATGGTATCACTGTTTCAAGCCCACTGGTCAATGCGAGTGATATGTTGCTCTGGTATACGTTGGTTAGATTTCGAAATCTCTCAGACATGAACATGAGGACGGAAGTTGAATCTTGCTTTTCGGTTAACTGAAATTGTAGACAATGCACTGCTATTTAAGGGATTTGAAACATGTTAAGAAGGAAATGTTAAACAAGCAATGCCTGTTGTCTATGACCGAATTTTAGTAATGAAATGGTAGCTTAATCAGATGACACCAGTAGTAGAATCAGACTAAAGCAAGCATTTAGTTGATACACATAGTAGAACACTAAACAATACATTTTAGTCACGCATATTGCCGCACATTCATTATCGATCCGATAAGTCTATTAATGAATCACCAATCGATATCAGCATTCGTGAAGTCTACGTAGGTTAACCTAATTAAAAAACCATCAACTTTTTTCTATCATTCTACCAGTTCATAAGTTGTATGCAAATAAAATTTATCTGAACAGTAATAATGCGTTCGAATTTAAATGAATATCAGCTATCCGATATATTATTAAATTAGTCTGGTGCAGCAAAAAAGCAACCAACATCACTATGTTCTCATCGGATGCTTGCCAATATGCCGTTGCTCCATGTCTAGCGCTTTGGACATTGTCATAAATATTAGCTGGATTAATTCAACATAACTGGATATGCCATAGACGTATTTCTCTGAAAATAGCTAATAGCTCGATTGATTCATTGTAATCAAGCCACAAATTGTTTTTACTTTTTGAGGTTGCTCGTTCTGACCTAACGTCTTTATTCACTCTTCATGTAAAGCGATAATTCCGGTGGAGCATACAATCTGCTCATATCTAGCTTATTTGTGATGTTTGACACATTGGGCTGTCAAAAGCGAGTTCTTCCCAACTTGTAGGTTCAATGTCATGAGCGTTCATATCTGTTTCACAAAAATCTTTGTATCGCAAGTGCGACTTCCACAGTCTTTGTTGAGTAGGTATTTCAGAACACGACCATTTACATCTTCACACGGCACAGAAAGCCTATATTGCAAACCCGTAGTAGAGTGAACATGCTTCGTAGACCAGAATTAAAAAGCAATTATGTATTTGTCACGTTGTTCTTCCACTTCATGTTCAAAATGGGAATAAGGCCAGTCAAAAGAAAAGCAATTTGCTTACGTTCACGTGTTGCGTTTATATTTCAGCATTCCATGCCGTCCAGTAAAGCAATAAACCAAATTTAATTTTGGAAAAGATGGATGCATTGTTGTTACATTGACTATTATATTCAAGTTTAAGATTTTACTTAGTGTTATCAATGAAATGAAAAGGCAATGGAAATACAAGCACTGTGGATGATGTTAACAATCTGAATTCAGAATGTGACAACAGCTACAAAATGCAAACCTTTTCTTGTAATTCCATTATCCTTCGTCGAATTGATGAAAATGTCGCTTTCATCCCAGCCGCGTTGAGTAGGAGAGCGAGTTCACGTTTAGCATTATTCAATCCTTCCGTTATGAGGTATTCGCTTACTTCAGGGGGAATATCAACCTTCTGCAAATTCAGAATTTTAAATCATTTAAACTCTAATTGGAATTTTTTGCAAAAAATGAGACTAAGATAACGAAAGCAGTTATCTACAGAAAGATTAAAATAATATAGCATTAATAGCTAGAATCGTTCTCGAGGTAAGCCGATTACGATTGTGTTATGAGCGACGGAGCTGTTTACCTTAAAACTGTGAAATTGGCACGCAAAAATTAGCTTATGCACATGTGAAATTTTATCTACAAGCTGTGCAAAACGATTGCCGTTGACTGAACTAGGAAAACGCTCAGAGCAATCTTTTACTGTTGAAAGCTTCTGGATAGTCGGTTATCACCGACTTCAACTCGATTCCACCTGGTGGTCGATAACTTGAATTCATGCTGATCATAGCAGGCGTATTTAAGTGTGAAAATTGAATAGTAAACTCAAGTGCTGCGCTTGATTATGTAACCATTGTTGTACCTAACTTTCATGACACATTATATTGTTCGAATTTATTTGAAGTTATAACCCTAATGTGAATGATCTGTTAAATTTAATATTCGGTAATTAGTTTGGTTCTATTGTTGAGCCAACGTAATTCGACGTTATGATACACTATTCATATTTATGACAGCAACAATCTGAGCGGTCCAATATTATTCTGAATGGTGCACGCAGTAAGCGGTGAGATATTGTGATTTGGCTATATACCTTCCTAATTCGGGAAATGTGTATTACCCTACCAAACTCATGTGGAAATGTGTACAAATATTGAACAATATTTGAAAATATCAATTGTAACAACATTGTTTTACTGTACACAACAATTGACATTGATAACGCACTTTCCGTTGATTCGTGTTCCGTGATTGCTTCCGCTGTAACTTTGTGCACCTTTTGGCTACCGCAATAAATCTTCCATCTCCTGTGCCTTTTCTCCAACATTCTTGGGGACATTATTGAAGTGATCCGGCCACTACACAATCACTGATTGATAATGCTGGCCCGGCCAACCATTTGCCCATAGATATGTATTGTTTAAAACCATGGGCTTGACTGTATACTCTTCATTTGCATACATTTCCATCACTTACACACACATACATCTCAAATGGTTTCGTGCTGTTTGCATTCTCCTGATATTGACGGTAGGGGGAAGATCTTCATTGTTTCAACAGTGATTAATTGTAAAGGATGTGACATTGTAAGCCAATTTTGAATAAGGGAGTGAAAAGCAAACTGTTCAATAACATGTTCTCCCACTATTATATTAATTAAACCCATGGGATCAAATGTCCTCGTTTGCATGCATGTTCGTCACAAACACGCCACAACCGGTTTCGTGCTGTTTGTACTCATTATGAAGGGATTGCAAGATAAAGATACATATGCCTTAAACAGTGGGTAAACGGTAAAAACGTTGAGCTCGTACGCAACAGTTGGACGAAGTTAACACATCCAACCTTTTCAACCATCTGTACCCAGCACATGATTTCGATTTAAATAATCCTCATTTGCTTGCATTCTCATCACTAACAATATTTACGCAACAACAATAGTCAGAATATAACTCTGACACTCTGCAATCAAATTACTTGTATCGTTTCTCACTAAATAACCAGAGATAACCTGCATCTATATGGACCTAAGTAGTCTGATAAAGAATAGTAAAGCAAGTGAATTTGACATGATCCAAAATCATAACTTGCACTTACTTCTAGTTTTGCACAACCATCTAAAACTTCATTGCATCTTTTGATCAAGTTCTTATTTAGAATTTCCACATCCTTGACCAAACTGCTTTGATCAGCTTTCAATTCGGATACAATTTCGTCCAAGTTGTCGATTGATTGAGACAGATCGGAAAACAAGGGTTTGCTAACCCGTATGATAGATTCGAGATTATGGGACCAATTGTCGAAATTGATTTTTTTCATAATATCGGCGAAGATTTTGTTGATCAATTTAACGTCAACATCCTATAAAACAGTAAACAAAAAGAATAGCAATGTATAACCATTATTCGAATATATTCGAAATTTCAGCTCACATAGATATCTGAAAACACAAGAAATACGCCATAAACAATTACAAAAAATTACCGAGCCTCGAATTCGAGTGAGGATGTTGAAAATCACTTAAGTATGTTAAAACGAAAAACAGCGAAATCACACCTTGAAGAGCATTTTCAATTTGGGTACAAGGAAAAACGTAGTTTATTGACTTCTGCTAATTGTAATCTATCCGTGAATGTGATCAGGCTATTTTCAGTAGTTCTTGTGCAATTGTATGCATTATAATTTATTCATTTTACCCAATTATAAATTTATTGCTTCTCTAGTTTCTGATTGAGGAGGGATATAGGCCCAAAATCAGTGGTTGCATGTTAGTTCGATTTATTCTGGCTAAAATCTTGCCAGCGTAATTTAGATATTTTGTTCCATATTTCCAAACAATGAAACATCTAAATCAGTAATCCAGTGTAATGAATACTTAGCTTCAAATAATTATGGTAATTAGTCTCGGACAAGCAATTTTACTGTTGTTCGTCGCAGATTATCTGGCCAATTCTTGGACAATAATCGATGCAAGTTAAAATTTCTCTGGTTATTCTACATGACCTCGCATACTTTAGAACACAGAGTCATGCTATACAGAAGCGTTACTTGAATCATTGCTTACGCACAACATTCCTAAAAAAATTTGGAACCTGAATAACAAAATGTAGGTCACATTTTGACCAAAATTGTAAAGTATTTATGTGTTCTGATGAGACACACTCACAAATAAACAAGATTGTGCTTGCACACATATCACTTTGAGTTAAAAAATTTAATGTCTTAAAATATCTCAAGTACACCATTTAAAAATGTTTGATTAAAAGGGATGAAAGTGTGATAAATGGAATACAGATTTCGAAAATGGAGAAAGGCGCAAGATCCAATTTAAGGAGCAACTACATGTGTATTCCAGTAATGATGAACATGATGAACAAATCGCATGCGAATCCTGATCTTACTGACCCTACATGATGAGTACAAACAGTACTAAACCGAAGGAAATGCATGCCAAAATATATTTTTTTCGTGGATACATTTTCTTATCAAAAACAGTTTGTGTGGCTGTTGTGCAAAATCAAACGCCTTTCGCTCATAAGTATTTAATTATGCAAACTTTGCGAATCTAGTTTATTTTTCATACGATATATGCTGGCAGTTAGTTGTTGTTGTTGTTGTTGGCCTCCGTCGGTCGATGTCGACCATGGATGTACATCACAATCGCATGAATTTCATGTTTTGCAGCTTTTTGAATGACTAAACAGTGCGATTCGGGAGGAACAATCTCTACTGCAGCGCTTGCAACGATAGTCAGAACTGTGTTGTATTGCATCAGTTGCACGCCGACGGCGTGATCTGCGTTCAGCAGCCAAGAGCTGTATCTGCTCCTCTCCGGCTTGCAGACGACGCTTTACACAATGCCTCCAAAGTGAGCGGTCAAGAGCAAGTTCTTCTCAGCTCGCGGGGTTAATGTCAAGAGCTGTCATATATCTTTTGCAAACATCTTTGTACCGCAAGTGCGGTCTGCCCAATGGTCGACTTCCTAATTACAACTCACCATAGAGTAGATCTTTCGGAATACGACCATTTTCCATTCTATAGACATGGCGAAGCCACCGCAGGCGCCGCTGACGTAATAGGGTGTGCATGCTCTGAAGACCAGCTCTTGAAAGCACTTCAGCGTTAGTCACCCTGTCCATCTACGATATGCTCAAGATACGACGGATGCTTCGTAGATGGAAAGCATTCAGCATCCGTTCGTGTCTTGCGTGGGTGGTCCAGGTTTCACTGCCGTATAGTAAAGCATTTAGTACGCGCGCGCTGTATAACATCATCTTTGTCTTGACAGTCAGCTTGCGGTTACCCCAAACACAAGAATTCGAACGGGACAGAATGAGAGTTGCTCTGCCAATCCGATTATCAATCTCCGTGTCTAGCGAGAAGTTATCCGCAATGGTTGAACCAAGATATGTGAAATGATGTACTGGTTCAAGCTGACAGTTTCCAACAGTGATGATTGGTGGCGATACAGTCCCTTGACCAAGGACTTTGGTCTTGCTCATGCTGATTGTTAGACCAAAGTCTTCGCATGCCGACGAAAAACAGTCCATTAGCGACTGTAGTTTCTCTTTGGAGTGAGCAATAAAGGCTGCATCGTCGGCAAACCACAGGTCACGGATTATCACATCCCGCACTTTGGTTTGTGCTCTTCACCGGTTCAGGTTGAAAAGCTCACCATCACTTCGCGTGCGTATGTAAATGCCTTCTGTTCTCGTCCTAAAAGCGTGCTTCAGAAGCAGAGCAAAGAAAATGCCGAACAGCGTAGGAGCAAGAACACACCCATGTTTGACGCCTTTGGCGAATTACAAATGATTCTGAACTGCAACCGTTAAAATGGACTGAGCCTTTCATGCCTGAGTGGAACGATATAACGAGTCTGAGCAGCCTTGGGGGCAGCATATCAGATCAAGCATTTTGAAAAGACCCTCCCTGCTGACGTAGTCGAATGCCTTAGTTAAATCAATAAAAACAGCGTATGATGGCATACGCTGTTCTCGACACTTTTCTTGAAGTTGTCTCAGGGAGAAGATCATGTCAACGGTTGATCTTCCCTTGCGGAAGCCACATTGAGATTCGGAGTAAATTCTATCAGCTAAAACTTGCAGCCGGATCTGTAAGACTTTAGCAAACAATTTGCCTACAACATTTAGAATAGAGATTCTTCTGTAATTGTTGCAGTCGCCTCTGTCACCCTTATTCTTAAATAGCGTGATGATCTTTGTGTCTCGCATCTCTTGTGGGACACCCCCCTGCCAGCACTGAAGAAGCAAATGGTGAAGAGGTTGTAATGATGCTGCTCTATCGCATTTGATGAGCTCGGGTGGAATTCCGTCGTCACCAGGGTCCTTCCCATCCGCTAAGCGGTTGATTGCTTTATTGAGCTCATCAAGATTATATGGGTTATCTAGATATTCAATGGTCGGCAACCGCTCGACATTTTCAAATGCATGCGGTAGAACCGTACTGTCCCTAGAGTAGAGAGAGGAGAAGTGCTCTACCCATTTTTCCATCTGTTGAGTTTTGTCGACAATCGGCTTACCAGATAAAGACCTAACGGGAACGGTTTTAAGTTTGTTTGGGCCAATGGCTCTCTTGATCCCATCATACATACCGTGAAAATTTCCGGTATCCGCAGCTTTTTGGATATTGAGGCGAACTTCAGTCCAATAGTCGTTTGCACATCGCCTTGCAGTCTGTTGGACCTTATTTCTAGCTGCTCTTAGAAGACGTAAGTTTTCATCTTTTGGCATACCTTTGAACCTCAAGAATGCTGAGCGTTTCTCATCCAACACAGCAGTCATCTCAGAAGCTTTTACTTCGAACCAGTCGCTCGTTCGAGCTTTCTTCGGACCGAACGTGGAAAGTGCGACTCGGCATATGCAGCTTTTTATCAATTCCCAGTTTTCTGAAGCAGATTCAATTGGGGTTGTCTTGTTGAACTCGGCTGTGAAGGCTTTTGCGAATCTCGCAGTTAGATTAGGTTCGCACATGCGAGTTACGTCTATCCTAGGCTTAGCAGACAATTTGGTGCGGTGAAATCTCGTGTGGGGAAGCTTCAGTTTTGTGCAGACCAGTGAATGATCGGTGTCGCAGTCTGCGCTTTGATATGATCTGGTGAGGAGCACGCTTCCTATATTAGTTCGCTTAACAAGAATAAGATCAAGCTGATGCCATTGCTTAGAGCGAGGATGTTTCCAAAAGACTTTATGCTGTGGTTTTGTTTGAAAGAAGGTGTTATTGACACAAAGATTTAACTGTGTGCACAATTCCAAAAGGCGTTGTCCATTTTCATTGGTTTTACCTACACCGAATCTTCCGAGACAGTTTTGCCAATACTCGTAATCTGCACCAACTCTGGCATTGAAATCATCCAATACCACTATACAGTTTTTCTGTGGCATGTTTTTCAGGACGGCTGTGAGGTTATGATAAAAAGCGTTTTTTTTCAGCAGGCGTCGCAGAGAGCGTCGGTACATAAACGTTGACCAACGTAATGGTAAAAGTAATGCACCTTAGATTTAAAGTCAAAATCCGTTCGCTCCCACTGCTGTTCGGTTCTGTTGCTTTTAATATGACGTTTCGCACGGCAAACCCAACTCCATGCTGTCGAGGCTCATCGAAACCTCTTTCTTTCCAAAAGAATGTGTAATCTCTTTCTGTTAGCTTACCAGTGTCTGGTAATCGCGTCTCTTGTAGGGCGGCCACGTCGACATTCAGCCTCTTTAGCTCATTGTTAATCACGGCGGACTTTCTTACGCCTCTGATATTCGAGTCGTCGTCATGAAATCCTGGAAGCATGGACCGGACGTTTCAGGTTCCAGGTTTCAGAACTGGCATTTGTTATTTGGTATTGCGATTCGCTGGTGCGGAAAAATACAGTCTGCTTGTCGGTTGATTCCTAATCCCCATGCACCCAATGTGGATAGAAGACCGTGGCGAGACGCCACCTCATTGACTGAGGGCTGCCCAGCTTGAGGCGGGCGGCAGCCATCCAATGAGACCTGGAAGTCTCTCCCACCGTCGAAAGCAGCCCCAGGCGCTTAACTCTACGCCAGTCGAGCCATAGCTTTTAACCGGTATCTGAGGCTTCCCGTGTTATTTTCCGTAGAAGCGGAATGGATTGTCCTCTTTATTGGTGCGTTGTGATGTACTCCAGGGCAGTTCAATATGGAGAACTAACTGTTGCCCATGCTGCAAGTGCTCCTTCTCCACGGCACCACTGGAACCAAAGGAACAGCTAGGCTGATACGTTTGGACATCGATGTCGTCGCAGGAGCTGGCAGGACGAAGTTAAATAAACTTCGGACTGCCTAACGGGACTCCGGCTCCAGATTTTTCCTCGAGGTTGACTCCTAAAGCCTTTTTCATGATTGGAGGTAGCCACAAGGCAGTGGAGGTTTGAGATAAGGGTTTTTCTTCCCATGGGTGGACCGCCTTGATTGAGTTACGAGCTCCACCTGCCCGAAGCATGCTGGTTTTGAGGCCCCAGGCAGCCACCTTCGCCCTTTCTCCTGTCAGTAGAAGCAGTTCCACCGGGTCACACAGGACCACGCGTGCAGACCAGGAGCTGGACTTGGTCGTCAGAGGCTATATGAGACGCGGGCCATTGGAGGATTTTTGGAATTGGGAGCTTATCCCCAAAACCGCCCCTGCTGTGACAACCTTGGAACCTGGCAGTTAGTAATTTATGAATTACTAAATTATCCGATTAAGTTGAACGCTCATCCGAATAAAATGTTCATGTCCTTATATTTTGTAGATGGTGCTTATAATTTTTCAATAAATCTGTTATTTCAATTGCGTAAAATATTTCTTCCCGAAAGCGTTAGTGTGTAATGAATGAACGTCCTTCAGGACAAACCCAAATATTAATCCATCATACCTCTAAACAATTTACCAAAATAGTCATAGATATATGTCGTTCACCCCATAACACATATCGTGTAAGTGCATACATCTCTAAGGCTAATGAATTACTGATTTTCAGTTAGCATAAGTTCGTCAGAATAGCATAGTATCATACGAAACTGCAATGCGATATTTAACATGAATAATATCCAGTACTGTTTCTCAGCAAAACAATTACAATGGCAATGTTGAAAATTATTTCTGCAATCAAATAACTACAGAGATTCAGAATCGCTCGAGCAGAAATCTAAATAAAGTAATAAAAGGTGGCATGTGGCAACAAAAACACAGGTTATAAATGCCTCATTGAACGATATAGGATGAAAATAGTAAATGTTAATGAAGTACCTCTAGACCACCAGCGTACTGGCAATATATGAGTCATCAGATGGACACCGATAAAGAAATCTAGCCAAATGAAGATATTTGGACACCACTACGAAGAAAAAATTCTGTCAAGCGATCAGGGTAAATGGGATGCTTGGGTTGATACCGCAAGCTATCAGATTATGACGGAAAGCGGACGTGGTTTTAGACAATCACCTACGGTTCAAAATAAACCAGATTAAAATATCTGTATAAACGGATTTAATGCTACTTAGGGAATGATTGGAAGATTAGAAAATAAAAGTTACCTGAGATCGGTATTGATAGCAAATATTCAGAGGTTACATGGCCTTAAGGAACCGTCAATTCAAATGTGATCAACGAAGGAATGCAATGGAAAGCTGAATTCGTAAGTATCAATCGCAGTGTTCCGAGCAAAAATGACGATGCGATAATCCGTCTTACAAGGAAATCGAGAAATCGTGCGAACTGTGCAAACGCTTTATACGGAGATTTTCAATAATCCGAGAGACCTTTGGTCATGATTTTTCACAATCCGCCTGATTCCAGCCCGCCAGGTTGGAAAACTAACCAAGATTTTTGAGTTTGTTTTAATCTCTTATTTTTATCAATCATATATCGTTCCTGCATGTTCATCATCCTAATCTGTCGTCTACTTTGACTGCATTTTAAGCCTTTTCTTTAGTTAAATCCTCTTGCAAATTACAAGACGAAAGCGCTGATAGAATACCTCATTACCAAATTTCATAATCTTGATAATTTACGTCAATCTAAACTAGCTTTTTCGCGGTGAAAGATGCAAAGTTCTTTATATAATTACACGAGCACCTATTGCTAGCTACTATTTTATGTATTTTATACCTTGGTTATAGGTGGGATTTTCATGATTTTTCATTTTGACCACTCGTTCAGATTGCTTGGTATTTTAATGGTACAATTTAAACTGACATAATTGGCTGCCGTTGAAATATTTCCATTCCTTTCCAGAACATAAAGGAAAACGATTTCGAAAGAACTTAATTATTACTAATATACTCAATGATATTTACAATCAAACTACACAATTATATTTATGTATCAAAATTTGGCAAATATAAAACCTCTTTGGTCGCGTTCGTTTCTTGATATCAACGTCCAATTAAACTGTTATTGAAATGATAATCAAATCCTATAGTTAATTATCTATGGATTATTTTACATAATTTTAATTCCCGTGATTATGTGCCTTTTCTCATACAATATTGAGATTTTTTGAAGCTGCAATGAATTACAAAATTTTCTGTATTCTTGCTTTATTTAAAGTAAGTGACATATATTCAGATCTATAATGGACCGTTATTTCGCATAATAAATACTCAGGAATCGTACCAGCATGCGAAACCTTACCGTGCAATTGAAATCAAAGAGGGAATTAATAGATATTTGATAATCAGAATTTGAGTGTGGATAATAAAAGGTAATGAGAACTTCCAGTGACCTGAACCTAGATACATTTAACAGGCGTGATTTTCAACCGTTCGGACGCATGGCGGTATCCTGAGGACTTCCGACATTTGTCTCAGATGATGGGTATGGTCGCCCTACGATCATGATGAAAAGCACTATGCACCTGGTAAGAACCCATTTAGAAATTCCTACTTCGCTCAAAATTTCGTTGCATAGGCCGTGGTATTTGAAAGCCAACATGCTGCACAGCCAAGTGAGTTTCCATGCATAAAACTGAACGGAAGATGTTTTATACCAGCGATATTGTAAGATGATAATAATATTATAAAATCGATTTTTTGGCGGCAAAAGTCTGGTGAACGTAGCAGCAAGAAAAAACGGTTTATGATCTACGTTGTACAAGAGGAAAATGGCTAAAGAATGTAATTCAATAAATTCAGCCGGTTTATGCAACCTGAGATACCACTAGCTAGACACTATTAAAAATTAATTAAATATATTTTATATTAAATCCACTGAAATATGAAAACGGTCTTACATGTGTGGCAGCCAGTGAAGATTTCATGGCGTCTGTAAAGTCATTGTTCATGGTTTCAAAACCCTCGTCGATAAACAGCGACAATTCCATCCAGATTCGTTTGCTCAGTGTGACTAAATTTGTGCTGGAAGCTTCGTTGTTATCGTGAGGCGAGATGAAATGCCCCGATTGTGCGAAGGAATAAACGGCAAACCCGAACAAAACTAAAAGTGCGCTGGCTGTCAAAATGCATCCAATGTAAAGCAACGTTGGAATACGTATCCTGTACTGAAATACAAAATATTTAATTGTAATCAGCAGTTTAACTGCAAAGAGATCTCGCATTGTGGAGCAGTGTACAATTACACCAAGAGTGGCTTTTAATTATTTTGGGAGAAAGATTGGAAAACTTATATGCTCTAATTTCTAAACGACAATAATCAAAACTTTAATTTGAAAGCGCACATAACATGATGTTGCTGTCTTGGACGAATGAGCGTCTTGAATTGAGCTTAGTGTTGTAAAGATCATATTATTTTTTGTTTAAAGTCAGATTTTTATTAATAAGTCGTATATGACGTTCGAAAAGCAGGACGGAAGCACACGACCGGTTTCGCGGTTATTGCCGTTCATCAGGTATGCGTGTCCGTGACCTGATATTCGAACGTCAATCTGACTTTGTGCTAAACCCATTTATTTGCGAATTGAAATTTAGCTTTTATGTCGGGACTAATCTAAGTCCCACAGTTGGTGCAATGTAGCACCGGTAATTTTATTTATGTTATTATTATTATTATTATTATTATTATTATTATTATTATTATTATTATTATTATTATTATTATTATTATTATTATTATTATTATTATTATTATTATTATTATTAGTAGTATTATTATTATTATTATTATTATTATTATTATTATTATTATTATTATTATTATTATTATTATTACTATTATTATTATTATTATTATTATTTATCATTATTATTATTTATTTTATTATTAGTTTACACGTCATATTACAAAAATTTTCGTGGGTAAACATATTGTTTAATTAGTTGACTCTGCCGTAAAGCAACGTAAAGCTTATATATTCGTGTTCGTTGTAATTTAACACGTGACTAAATGAGATATTTATCCAGGTGAGTTACGTGACCACTTTAACAATAGTTTATCAAATGTTCCTCACCCAAAAACGATCCGGACTTTCGTCATTTCCAATTTTCCGTATACGCATGGCTTCCTCTAACAAGGCGCTCTCCATATCACGCTTTCTTTTGAAACGATACCACAATACGATAAGCAAGATTGTTGCAGCCGTATGAATCAGCGCGAAACAGAACAGTATTGCGAACATTGTGGAAACCGAACGAGAATCGATTCCTGGCTCATTCTGCATCACGTGCTTGTAAACATCTGTCTTGGGGGTGTTGTCGAAGAGCAGTTTATTCAGTGTGCTTGAATTCCAAAGTCGATTCCATCTGACTTCAATCATTGACTTGTTTCCGTCCATTCCAGCGGGTTGGAAGATGTAATTCAAGATGCCACCATATCGTCGCGGAACAACAGCATGGCTGATTTTCTCAAAGATTTTGGCCATTTAATTCAAGAAATTACCTAGATAAAACAGTTTTTTTGAAAGTACGAGGTGAAAAGAAGGTAAATTTGTTGAAATTAATATTTCAAGCTTGATTTGTCAAGCAAAACCCAAGTAACTTGCATAAAATTATATCAGAAATTCTACATTAGACAAATCAGCATATGCATGCAGTTCTATCATATAGAGTACGATTAGTCTCCTGATGTTTGCACTATTTATGCATATAGTATTATCATAAATCGGATGCATTGTAGCAGTGGAGAAATCGTAAAGTATTTGTGCTAGGATACTACAAATGAGTAAGGTTGGCACGAACAATCTGTCCAATCACATGTGCACCTTCGTATGTAGATGTGGTTAAACCCGCGGCCGCGACAATCAGCCATCATTTGCATGAAGATTTGTGAAAAATGATTTTGTACGTTTAATTTGTTAGGTAAAACACAGTTAAATTACATTGAAGTTTGCCAGCAAACCTACGTTAGATATACTTTGGAGTACTCACATCTGTTTGTACAATGACCTGTCTCCAGGTTTAAGCCCTCATGAGGTGGAGACCGGAAAGTTTTTGTTAATTGAGACTTGAAATAAGGGAAAAGTAGTAATCAAAGTTATGCCTGCAAGCAACTCTCACTCCCATTGATTCGATCGGTTGGCTTAGATTTGCTATGTGGATGAATCATCTAAACGATGACTGTGTGAACATGATTAAATGTTCCTCGCAAGTACAACTTCGTTTAAATTAGATAAATGTCGACGAATATACGAAGTCGATTTGTGAGTGTACTGCATCAACACACTGAAGGTGAATATGAATCGAGATTATGATCACAGAATATTTAGAAATTAATATTAACTTATCAGGTGTGATGCATTTTTTAATAGCTGAGATGGTAAAGTCCATAAGTTGATCCGTTTTTAACCGATAGCTACAGGTTGGAATTCAGCTGTGGTTAAATGCTATCAGAACAATGCTTAGAAGTGATGAACAACATATTCCGGTGTACAATTGGTAACTACAAAATTTGTGACATACTAGCATACAATTTGGTTGTTCAAATCATAACTTGCCGAATTAATCGCTTATAAGCAGAGAACAAATTATCTCCAGCTGCATTTGAAGGAATAGCATAAGGGAATCAAAGTAATGTGTTGTTCACATCCCCATCCCTTACACTCCATGTGGAGACAGTAAGATCAGCTTTAGTTAGCCTTAAAACAGTGGTAAACTGGTAAACAAAGTTATACTTGTATGCCACTGTTATATATATGGTTCGTACAACGAACCACGTTGTTCAGACACGGAATCACAAAGTGAATCTTGGTCAAGCACTCAAGGCGCTTATGGATGACAAAAGTAATGTGTTGCTCACATCTCCGTCACTCACACCCCATCCGCTACACCCTATAAAACAGTGGCATACAAGTATAACTTTGTTTAACATAAGGGAATGTTTTAAACGAATTAAAATTCAATATAACATGTACACAATCTAGTTGTAATTGTTTCTTTCAAATTTACGCTCTTATTAAATAGTCCTTGCGAATTTATAACATCCCGGTCTCCGTGACTTTACAATATGTAGGATACAGCGGAATATTATTGTCACCTATAGACTCGTATCTATCGAAAGAAATCCAGATAGAAAATTGTTCCAAGAGTGGACTGAGAAATTGACCCGCGGACCTTCCTTATCCCTTTATATACAAAGTTTCCGTATTGATTGTTGGTGCTGTTTTTCCGTATGTGCTAATTTTTTATTGTATTCCCTAACTCAACATCTGGTCAACCCTCCTTGTCTGGCGATATTTAAAGTGAAATTAGACTTATATTGGCGAGCAAACACTATTCGTTTGCCATACATTTTTGATAAACTCCATACAATTTATGTGTTAACATTTTAACCATAGATACTTATATTATTATAAAATCGTTTCTGAACGATAAACCATAGAGCAAAACTTTTGTGCAAATATAGTGTCTCGCTAACAAAGTGAAACCAATAGTTATGCATTGTTATACATTCAACAACAAACAATTACATACCTTCCTTTCTCGGTATTATTGCGTGAAGCGTGGACGATAATTGACACCTATATTAATACTAGGTCATACGGATTCCAAAGTTTTAGGTCAGGATTCAACCAATTAGAAATATATTTTCTGGTTTCTAACCACAATATGTTTGAGTATTTCTCGCACACAAAGCAGTAATTGGTGAGCCAAACCAACATGGAATCCTGCGTATTGTGCTTATTGATCAATAACAAACGTGATAAGCATTAACATTAATGTCTTCACTATCGGAAAATGTACTTATTTATATCCATCTTCAAATAAAAAAAAGATTTTATATTAGCAATCGATCGGAATATGTTTGGGACCTACCGTGTATTCATAATGCAAGGAAATTTGAGTGCAATCGGTTAGATAAGTTTTTGGGTAACGTTTCACTGCTGACACAGAAGCTTCGTCAGACCAAGGGTGATAGTCAGGACAGGGAACATGATTAAGTTATAGTCAACCCACCACCACTTATTTGACCTTACCGTTAAACAGCATATAGTACGCCTACAGTGTGTCACGTCTCGTGGGAATGACCAGGATCAGTGGTACATTTTCCTCACAATGTGTATCCAAAACAATCTGATACAAGTGAACACTGTCAAGGTCAGTTGACACAGTTGCCCAAATACGTAAAAGTACATAACTAACTGGGCTAAGGCTATTTTTGAAGATAAACAAAAATCTATTTAGCTAGTAGGTATAAGGTGAATAAAGCTATTTACTTTCGCACCAGTGCCGAGCGCCAGATTGTGTAGATTTCTGCCCCATCCACCTTATTGGCCGCCAGTCGACCTGCTTTGGCAATTTCGACCGACGCCGCATGTAGACGTTCGATATACGATTTAATACCGCGTCTCAATATTGCCACATTGTCCTAAACGTGCTCCGCCAAGGCAGAATCACGAATAAAGGATTGATATTCCCTCGCATCCTGGTGCTGTCTCCGGACACGCTTTCGGTGTACTTCGATTCTAGTGTGAATTTCCCGGGAAGTCTGTCCTATGTAAACACCCGAACAGTCCTTGCAGTTGATTCTGTAGTTGCCGTTCGTAACGCTAGATAAAGGTTTCTTATCCTTGAGGTGCATCAGAACCGAAAGGATAGTTTTCCATTTCTTACGAGTTACGCGTATGGCCGCCTGGTTCAAGATTCTACGTATCACTTTAGATGTGCATTTTGCATAAGGTATACAAACTGTATCCCGACAATTTTTCTCCGATTTTTCGGATGGGTATTTTACCTTCATCAATTGGCATTTTACAAAACTTTTTGGATAACCGTGGTCAATAAGCCTTTGGCTCGCTTCACGGTGCGCCTGTTTTCAAAATTCAGGATTTAGGGTTGAAAAAGCAATTAACTTTACAATAACCAGAGGGTGGAAATATAGGTACAAATGTATATATATATATCCTTTATATATGAATATATATATCATATTATATATATATATAGATATATATAGTATATAATATATATTGTAGACCATAGATATTTTCATAGCATTGTATACCATATTTCAAACTGCCGCAATCCAGACACCGAGGTCCTTTTCTTTTTTCGGTGTACTCCAGGTTTATGTCGCCGAGCTTGCATGGATAGGAAAAGCTAAGGTCACGACCAATCTGAATCATCTTCGACTTTTGCCTATTCAATGACAGTTTATTTTCAGATGACCAGGTTAACAAAGCACTCAAATCGTTTTGCAGCAAGATACAATCGTCAGCATTTCTGATTTGCCTCCATACTTTTATATTGTCAGAAAACAAAACCATCTTACTATCATTTGGTAGTGGTATATCGTTCATATAGACTAGAAACAGTATTGGTCCAAGCACTGAGCCTTGTGGAACTCCGCTAGTGACATCGATGTTCTTCGATAATAGGCCGTCCACACGAACTCGGATGTGTCTGTTGCTGAGGTAATCTCTTAACAATTCGTATAGTCTTCCAACAACACCGTGTTTCTTTAGCTTGTTCAAGAGTAATTTGTGATCAACTATGACGAACGCTTTAGAAATGTCCAGGTAGCAGCAATGAATACAGCCCCCCTCATCTACAATCCTCGTCCAATCCTCTAAGCTTGTCAGCAATTTTTTTAGACAAGAGCGATTTCTGCGAAATCCATGTTGGGCAACTGCCAAAAGTTGGTTCGTTTCCAGATGTCGCACGATTTCTGTGGTTATTATTCGCTCAAAAACTTTTGATACCGAAGACAGCAAGGTCACCGGCCTGTAATTTTTAACATCAGAACGGCAACCACCTTTGTAAATGGGTATTATTTGTCCCAGTTTCCAGTCTTGTGGCACTAGGCCAGCTTGGAGCAAATTATTAAACATGCAAGATAGAGGTTCAGATAGCTGCGCATGACAGGTTTTAAGCAGCTTTAGAGTTATCTCGTCTGGTCCTGGAGATTTCTTTGCGTTTAATTTTCGTTAGTACTGCGCTCCCTTTCGTCGCTGCACAGGTATTCTATATTATGGGAAATGGAACAAGCTATGGAACTGAAGACCTGTTTGGGATGAGCGGAAGCGTATCGTAGTACAGAATCTGTATCAAAAGGTTTCCGATAGACAGAAGCTTCTATTTTGTTACATTTTGTGCTAAACAGTTCAAAAATGGAAAAGTGCCTGTGCAAGTTTTTTGAGTTTTATAATAAACGTTCATCAGATAAATCTAATGTGTCATTATCTAGCAACCAGTATTCTAGTGTTTTGAATTTATCTAATCGACAACTTTCGCAAGCTGAACAAAGATTGTTGGAGAAGGGCTTGAATTTCTGCATAAGTAAGAGCTTTATGAATGCTGAGGATCTTATGCGCTGTATTGAGGGATCATTAAATGCACTCCCCAACGAACAGGCAGACGCGGTAAGAAACTTTATCGCATGTGTCATTAAAAATCAGGAACAAGGCGATGCAAACCTTGATTCACACGAAAGACATGCACTTCTTACGCTGAAACAAGATACAAATATAGCCATTACTAAGGCTGACACAGGTAAAGTAACGGTAATTTTGAACAAAAGCGACTATTTAGACAATGTTGGGGTACACTTATCCGAGGGCCCTTATAAACGGATAGATATTGGTAAAATGAAAAAGGTAATGAATAACTGCAAAACGGTAGTCTCTAGGTATTTGCGTGGCGTTAATGAGAGTTTGGGAAAGGGCTTGTGGTATAACCTGTATCCCAAGTCTACTCTAACTCCTAGGTTCTACGGCCTACCTAAAATACATAAAGACGGCAATCCTGTAAGACCTATCATACTCTAATTTTCTTGCAAGATTTGATATTAGTTTTTTTCGAAAAATTATAGAGCAATATGCGACGATCAAATCGCTTATGCAAAAATGTTGCTATTTTGATAATATTATAATTACCTTTATAACTAACTGTTCGAGACACACTGATGTAAATTACTATGAACTGGATTGTGTCAAACCCAACTTAACAATGAAATAATTTGTTATGATATTACTTAATCTGTTTCCTAGAGTTTGTAATGAATCGGTGAGAGCAGTTTATTGGCAACGTTTCGCTTCTGACTCGCAAGCTTCGTCAGACCAAGAGTGTCAGTACGAACAGAGATCAAGCTTAAATTCCATTCACCTGACCAATCCTAAGCTGGTTAAGAACTGCACAGACTATGATGGGTTCTGCACTCGTTAAGATAGACAGGCACGATTAATATCAACTGACGCACCACCACCCCTACTTGCCGTATAATCCCTCAATTGTTTTGATCTTGGCAGGTGTGAATGTCATCAATCTGTTTCGGTTCCTACTGTGCAGTCGCATTTTTATTGCTCTGACACTTCTGATCATATCTTCGCCGAATCTGCTTGGATTTCTCTCATTCCAAAAATTCTGTGCAACCTTCGATCATATCTATCGGAATTTATTTGTTTTGCTCTTGTCAACGGATTAGCAGCAAAGTTATCATATCGGCGTAATCTTCACAGTTTGCTCACGCGCGCTAACTTTTTTCAATAGCTAACTATTCTACGGTTCTTGCTATCATTGCAAAGATCGCTTCGAGCTACGCATTTTGATACTTGTTTCTGTGTTCTAGCTTGTGTAGTTAACGAGTTATATTGGATTCTTTGATACATGACGAAATCACGTGTTCCAAAACAGCCGCCTCGACCCGTCGAACAAAAACCCGTCACACAAACGAACAACCCAATTCAGGCTACTAACATGTTTGACCGCATCACGAGAACCAACATACGGACTAAAAAATCGATCGATCAAACTGTGACAGCGACATCGGACCAACTTGACCTCATTGCCATGTGCCTGGATCCGGCGAACGCAACAATGGTCACGGCCGGCCCAGCTGATTGGACGAATCTCGACACGCAGAATTATCCCGAAGTCACGTGCAAAGCATGCGAACAACCGGTGAGTCCCATGGCGCGTAAAGTAATAACGTGTTTTCTGTGTATGGGTAAAATCCATGGTAAATGCGACCGTACTTTAGCCCCTGACTCGATAGCATTATTAAATAATGATATGATTCCAGGTGCATGCTATGTCTGTGTTCGTTGCAGAGCTAAATCATTGCACTATAACGATACTTTTGGATCCAAAATAGAAAATAGAATGGCCGGTTTGGAGTTGGGCCTTCGACGTGTGGAAGAAATGTTGGTAAATCATGTGAGTACGCAAGTGATCACTGATGTAAACCATCATATCAATACATCGATTTCGGGACCACCATTGAAGGAATCTAAGACTAAGGCTACTCGTGTGCCAAAAAAGCAAAAAAGCAGGGTTATTCCCGTTTTGGAATCAGCTAAAACGACCACAGAAGTAGGACATTCTTATAGAGATATGCTGTTACGGTCGACCTCAGCTGTACACTCCAAAACTGTTGTACCCGACTCACAAAGTCAAGCCACAAAGGTTTTTCATTCTAAAACGCCTGACTTTCCGATACGAAAAAAGAACACCCCATACAGGCTGAACGTGATATGTACGAATGTCAGCGAGTCCCAAGAAAGCCTGTTTGATAGCAAAAAGAAACATGATGTCGATAAATGGTCTGAACTTTGTCACCTAATGAAAATTGAACATGTAAACGCAGAAAAGGTGACTCGTCTAACCCGACATTCATCTTCACCTCATATTGGTCAACCTCGCTTGCTCAAGATAGCACTAAAATGCGAGGCTGATATCGAGAACGTATTGCTGAATGCATACCTACTCAAGTCAGATTCCGACTCAAACTGCCGCATATACCCCGATGTACCATGGTGGGAAAGGAAGGGCAGCTTGAACGACAGGGAACAAACGGTATCGCGAAGTATAGTTCTACATGGTGTACCAGAAAATACTTCTAGAGCATCGAATCAGGAAACGGTAGAGCACGACGTCAAACAATGGCGGTACATTGCGTGTTCTCTCGATATTTCTAATGCCGTCGTTGTGAACACTTTTAGAGTTCCTTTTTCGCCAAAATACAAGGGGGATGGACCGAAACCTCTGAAGATTACGTTCTTGATCAGCGCTATGGCTGAAATAGTAAGGTCGGAATGGACAAAAAAGAAACGCACATTACCCAAGGATGTTAGACTTAGCCCACCCAAACCAATGAGTGAGACACACTCGGGGCCTGGGGGCGGTAGACGGCAGCGTTCCCACCGAAACGGAAGCAATCAATACCGAGACCGTTCAAGATCAGGTGGTGGAGTTGCTTTGTATTATAACGAACGTCTTCAATGCACAGCGGTACCTTACACAAGGTTTGAGCTAGAGGACACCATGTGGTGTAGCCATCGCTTGGAAACTGGAGAGAACTGTATACATGGTGTGATCTACCGCTCGCTCAACTCTTCCGATGCCCACAATGAAACGTTGTTACAAATGATGCCCAACGCTGGAAATCTTAGAGGATACCAATTGTTAATAATGGGTGATTTTAACCTCCCACATATTTACACCAAAAGTGTGCATACTCAGCAATCCCTTGAGTACAAATTCCGTGAGATTATCACTTTCACTCCCCTATACAACCATGACCATTCATTAACTCGACAAAGGAGCCTCAATGAATCATCAATTCTAGATCTGGTTTTAACCCCCGAAGCAACTGCAGTGGAGTCAGTGCAGTATCATAGTCCTTTGGGGATAAGTGACCATCTTGTGTTGCCCTTCGAATTCGTGTGCAACGCCAGAAGGTCGTCGGGCGAATTTAAGTTCATCAGGAGAGTCGATTAATTCGGCTTTCGCGGTGCCATTACGATTATGGAGGAAAAACATCTCGATCTTACGAATGCAGATACTCATTGTTCTAGTCTGTTAAGTTATATCGGTACAAAACTAGACGACAATTCTACCTGTGTTCCCAAAAGGAAATCAAGAACATTTTGCTTCAAACTCCGAAGCCGCACTCGGAAGTGGATAGCCATGCGAAATTCCGCATGGGTTGCACACCAAATAATACGAACAGACGCATCTTAGGAACACTTTCGTAGTTTTCGTAACAAGGTGACGTCCCTAATTCGAGAATACAAGCAATATCACCATTTTAAGCTGATCGACCAGATGGAACGACATCCTAAGTTGATGTACACCATCGTAAACACCGCGACCGAGGTTAAGCCAGGTGTATTTCCTATCCAGACAGAGAACGAACTAAGTGATAATGTCAATGATACATCTGATGCCCTAATATCATTTTATGCGCAAGTATTTTGTCCAAAGAACGTGTCAACGCTGACGTCTTTGCCGCACATACTACAAGTCGAATGCCTTAGCAACATCGAGGTAAATCCTACGGTTGTGCGAAAGCATTTACGCGGACTGAACGTTCGCAAATCACCAGGAGAGGATGGAATAAAACCCGCTGTTCTGAAGTCATGCGAGCTGAAGCTTTGTGGCCCACTAAGTGGTCTATTCAGGCACTCGTTGAATACGGGAACCGTACCAACTCAATGGAAAACCGGTGTTATCACACCAATCTACAAAGGGGGCAGTCGTTTTGATCCGGAGAATTACCGCCCCGTGACGCTTCTTTCAGCGGTTTCTATAATTTTGGAACGTATACCGACAACGTGCCGTGCGGTCGCATTATTTTGAGCTCCTGATTATCAGGATATACTGTTCTTAAACTTACACTTATGTGGACATATTATACGTTGTTGGACTCCTCTCGAAGCCAGCTTTCTGGATATACCACTCTCGTAGCGGTATTCGATAATACGAGCAAAATAGGATTTATCGTGATTTTCCCATATTGGATCTACGCGTGCAACTCTGTTAATACTCTTCGAGTCCTCAAAGGGATTAACGTCATCGGAAAGATCTTATTCTTCGCCGTCGACTGGTCATACTTTCAACATCGTGCGATCAACTACCGAAGAGTATCACCGGATTAAATTCTGATTTTGCTCTTTTTCGTGAACACTGAATTTTTTGTCGCGCACACTATATTCATCATCGATCGCTCGACAGAGCCAATGCTTGTGCACAAACCACTGAACAGTGCTGCTCATAACCCTGACCGGATGACCCCAAAACAAAGCGCACCGGGCTGCATGTGTGCGGTTTGTCGAAAGTCGGTAACTCCTAAGGCAAAGTCTGTCACGTGTTACGATTGTTTGTCGAAAGTTCATGCTAAATGCAACAAATCACTGACCTCGGATTTAGTATCGATTATTAATGGAGATAATTGCCCTGGTGTTTGTTATGTTTGTCTGGTTTACAAGGCCAAATCAACACCGTCAGCCTCGGCGACGAAAACCCCTGAATATGATATTGAGACGCGTCTAAATGGAATGGAATCCAGTATTCAAAAACTAAGTGAACTGATGATATACGTCATAAAGACACCGTCGTTACCCGACTTAGAGGTTACTGCCGAAGAGCCGGTAGATAATCCATCATACTCGAGCAGGCCAACATTTGCCCAGATAACCGCGCAGATGGTGACTAAAACGGGGAGGCGTTCGTTGGGATCAGTGACTCCTCGACTTAACGGAAACGAAAAACAACTCAAAAAACCACTGCTACTAAAATGACTGACTCACATTATGAAACAAAATCCGCGGTTGTTAACCTTAGCGTTATATATACAAACGTGACCGAGTCGCAGGAAACGCTGTTTGAAGCTAAGCAAAAACATGACTTAGCTGAGTAGTATAAACTCTGCAGTCAGATGAGCTTGGCCGCAGTTACTACTTCATCAGTAGTTCGATTAAACCGCCACCTGAATTCTCCTCACAAGGATGATCCTCGCCTTTTGAGAATAACGCTGCAATCTGCGGAGGACGTGGAAAACGTACTCTTAAATGCTTACATTCTTAGAGGTGTTCCAGAGACTACATGTCGTATCCATGCAGACTTACCATGGTGGGATCGAAAGTCGTCGCAAAAATCTCGTGGAGAATGTAATCCGAGAAGTATTGTAATTTTGGGTGTTTCGGAAGATGCTGCTGACGTACCTTCTCAAGAAAAGTCTGAGCACGACCACAAACAATGGAAATATCTAACCGAAACAATTGGTATTAAAAATGCCATACTTGTGGATGCTTTTAGGATACCGCGGTCTGCCAACTATGAAGAGCAAGGTCTTAGCCTTTAAAGCTAACCTTCTTCACAACCGAAATGACGGAAACTATCAAACGTGAATAAAAAGCTAATAGAAAAAACCTACCACAAAACGTCATGTTGAGCTTGCCCAAGTTAATAGCCGGAAGCAAGTTACCGGATGGTACTGACCCAAAAACGCCTAGTGATGAGGTTCAACCTGAATGTCATGCGATAGCTCCAAAAACCTTGAGTATTCCGACTCTAACCGAGTCGGCCCTCTAATAACTTTTCATGATTTGAAAACCACGAAATTTATAAGATGTTTACATACAAATGCACGGAGCCTTCCGAACAAATTAGCTGAGCTAACCGAGATATGTTCGCGCTACTCACCTGACATTATCGCCATGACAGAAACGTGGTATTCCTCCTAATTGATTGAATCGGAGATATCAATTCCAAAGTGAATTTGATAAGGAACGATCAAGAGAGAAGCGGTGGTGGTGTTGCTCTTTATTACCGTAATAGACTCCAGTTCCATCCAATAGACAAGACAAAATTCACGCTCGAGGATACAATTTGATGCACTTTAACACTGATGTCTGGTGAAGTCTGCATTATCGGTGTGGCCTACCGGTCCCCTTCATCCACGGAATCGTACAACGAAAGGTTGATTCAAATGCTTCAGCGCTTGACTCGCACACAGCAAGCAACGACACTTATTATGGGTGATTTTAATCTGTTCACTCTTCATCTCAGGGACGATCACTCCCCACAAACACCAGAATACCGATTTCGAGAGTTACTAGATTCAAACCCGTTATACAACCATGTTCACAAATGCACCCGGAGGAGAGGTTTTGACCGCCCCTCTGTCTTGGATTTGGTGTTAACGTCGGAGAAACAATCTATCGAAGCGATCGAATTCCAGGCTCCACTGGGTCGCAGCGACCATTCAGTGCTTGTGTTCGACTATGTTTGCAATACTCATCAATCGCTTACTCCAAATGGGGTGGTTCGACGGGTAGATAAATTGGCCCTGAGTAAATCGCTCATGCAGATTCCGCATTTTCAGACGGACAATACAACCGCTGACTCGCAATATAACGAGCTTTTAGGTTTTCTGAAAATGAAGATAGACGAGAACTCGCAGATCGTTCAAAAAAGGTGCGTCGATGAACTTCGTTTTGTTGTCCGCAGGAGAACAAAAAAGTGGATAGCACTGAAGCGAGCAGCGTGGGTGCAGCATAAAGCCAACACTACTTCTACTTCTTGGCAACATTTCCGCATGTTACGCAATAAAGTGACTGCGCTTATTCGAGAGGATAAGGAAGCACACCAATTGATGCTCCTGTCGAAAATGGAACGCAACCCTAAATTATTATACAAAATCATGAATGCGAAAGCAAAAGTCAAACCAGGTATTTTTCCCATCCAGAATGGCGAAAAAATCACTGAAACAGCGTTAGAAACCGCAAATGCTATGGTAACTTACTATTCTAAGGTGTTCGTGCCAAAGGTTTTAGTGAAACGTTCTGAGTATTCAATTGAAACAGGAATCGAAACGTTGTGCGATATTTCGATAAATCCAATGATTGTTGCAAGTCATTTGCTCAAACTAAAGGTAAGAAAATCCCCAGGAGCAGATGGCATCACACCGGATGTGCTCAGGTTCTGTCACCGTCAGCTTTGTGAACCGCTCTCCAGCCTGTTTAACTATTCGTTGCTTAAGGGAGTTGTACCGAAAGATTGGAAGTCCGGCGTGATAACACCTATCTTCAAAGGCGGTTGCCGATCTGACGCTGCAAATTATCGTCCCGTCACACTTTTACCGGTTATTGCTAAGCTCATGGAACGTATAGTCTCGGAAAGAATAGTTGCACACTTCGAATCGCATAATTTTTTTCGCCAGCGCAGCATGGATTTCGATCTCACCGATCTTGTCTCACAAATCTTCTCCTCACGTTAGACGACTGGACAAAGGAGATGGATAAAAGTTGTTGCATCCACGTCTGTTACCTAGACATTTCGAAAGCTTTTGACAGAGTCAATCATCATTTGCTTCTTCAAAAACTGATGCGTTTAGAAATATGTGATCCACTCCTCTCATGGTTGTGCGACTATCTGTCAGATCGCGACGCCCGAGTTAAAGTTAACGGAGCGCTATCCCAAACGTTCAAAACCACCAGTGGAGTCCCACAAGGGTCTGTGCTAGGCCCGCTCCTCTTTCTGTTGTACATAAATGATTTACCCCCCCTCATATCGTCCAAAATGGTCCTGTTCGCGGATGATATGAAAATTTGGACGCCAATAAGTTCTGCAGAGGATTGTGAGAAACTGCAAACGGATTTGGACAGCGTGTCGAATTGGGCGGCCATGAATGACATGTCATTCAACATACAGAAATGTAAGATGCTCCATCTTGGCAAGAATGTTCCTTGGACATATCGATTGGGAACTGAAAACCTAGCATGGAGCTCGTTAGAAAAAGATCTTGGAGTGTGGATTAGCGGGAACCTGAAGAGCACAGCGCACTGTCAGAACATATATCGACGAGCAAACAGATTGTTAGGTATCTTTCGAAGAATATTTGGAAGATTCTCTCTGGTAACGTTACCAAGGATAATGAATGTCTACCTTCGCCCTACGATGGAGTATGCGGTAGAGGTCTGGGCTCCTTGGCTGCGAAAGGATATTGCTCTCTTCGATAAAATCTATCACAGAGCAACAAAGTTAGTGATGGGTCTTCGCAATGTTCCGTACACCGAAAGATTGCGACGTCTGGGTCTATGCGACTTTACCCAAAGGAGGATACGAGGCGATATCATTCTGACTTATAGAATTGTGTCTACCGAAGGACATCCACTAAAACACTTGCTTGATGTGTGTGTAGGGAAAGTAACACGCGGACATACCTTATCCCTTTACGTCACAAGTTCCCGTATTGACTGTCGGCGCCATTTTTTCGCCATACGTGCTATATATCTTTGGAATTCCCTACCCCAACATGTGGTGGACTCTCCTTGCCTGGCGGCGTTTAAGGTGAAATTGGACTTACATATGCAAAAGAATAACATTCGTGAGCCTTACATTTGATATTCTCTATTGCTTTTATACTATTGTATTTTTTCATGTTTTATTAATACCGTCATCCTGTGGTGTTGTAAAGTATTAACTTTTTTGACCATAAATCTTTGAATTTAAAAAAATTTGAATCTCGTGTGTGAACGACTTGTTGAACATCTCGAGAACCATCAGCTAATAACTTTCACACAACACCGATTTAGGAAAACATATTCATGCCTGTCTAACTTACTCACAACTCTAAATGACTGGACGCAAGCACTAGACCAAGGGGGTTCCGTTCATGCCGGTTACTTAGATATATCTAAAGCATTCGACAGAGTGAATCACTCCTTACTGCTTCAGAAGCTGCAGAATGTTGGCGTCATCGGAAACCTACTAACATGGTTCACAAGTTACCTGTCTGGACGCAAAGTAAAAGTCAGAATAGATGGTGAAACTTCTCGAACAATTGAAGCCACGAGCGGAGTCCCTCAGGGTTCGGTTCTCGGTCCGATACTGTTTCTCATATTTATAAACGATCTACCGAACTTACTAGCATGTAAGCTTGTTTTATTCGCAGATGATGTAAAAATCTGGACGAAGGTCAACTCTATCGAGGACTGTCAAGTTCTGCAAGGAGATTTGAATAAGCTGCACCAGTGGTCAATCCAAAACAAACTGCCATTTAATTTCCGCAAGTGCAAAATGTTGCAAGTCGGAAAACCCTTTTCCTTTACCTACACACTTGGCAGCCACCCGCTTGAATGGAGTACATCACAAAAAGATCTCGGAATCTTGGTGTCTGTTACTTTGAAGAACAGCCTACAGTGCGAAGCCGTCTACAAGCGTGCGTGCAGCTTGCTAGGTGTACTGAAACGCATTTTCGGACGTTTCCCACCACACTCGCTCGCGAAATTACTAAACACTTACATACATCCTGTCGTTGACTACGCTGTACAAGCTTGGACGCCGTGGATGGAAAAAAACATCTCGCTCCTCGAACGAATTTATCACAAGGCAACCAAAATGGTTACCGGATTGAATAATTTACCCTTTGAGCAGCGACTGACCATACTTGGACTGTGCACCCTCGAGCGCAGGCGTATCCTACACGACCTCACTCTGACATATCGAATCATCTACGGGAAATCCCACCCTATCAAACACCTCTTCAAGTTTGGTTCGGTTCTCCCCACACGCAGCCACCCTTTGACCCTTCAAATCCCACACTCACGATTGAATTGTCGTCGTCACCTCTTCGCTGTTCGTGTATGCTTCTTGTGGAATAGCTTGCCGACAGATATTGTTACCTCAGCGAACGTGCACAGCTTTAAACAAAGGTTACGAAACCTTATGTTGAGAACTACTACGTTGGCCCTTACATATTGATGTCTATATTTTTTTAACGCACGGAACTACCGTCCATCCAAAGATTCTTTTCCCTCAGTCTGTGTCGCCATTGAGGATTATTTTTGCTCCACCTATGAAGAACACGGATATGATTATAAAAGTAACGATTTTTGTTAAAATTTTTATAGGTATATCCTATGGTACTGTACAGCAATTTGCTTTTTTTAATCATAAATCTTGAATCTTGAATCTTGAATCTGCTGACCGATTAGCTAGACTGAGTACTCGGTGCACACACTGGGGGTCACGAAAGTTAATGCTTATCCGCTGCAGAACCGGACGCCAAATTGTGGAGATATCAAACCCATCATACCTTATTGACTGCATTTTTACCTGTCTTTGTTACTCAACCGCCTCAGCGTGAAGTCGTTTAATGTATGGTTTTATTCCACGCCTTATCACTTTCACGTTATCAAGATCAACGCTGTGACCTGTGTCCAGCACGAGTTCAGCTAGTGCTGCATCTTTTTTCAGTGATTGATATTCACCGGATTTGCGTGGCTGTTTACCGATTCGATTTTGGTGTTCACTTATCCTAGTACTGAATTCTCTAGATGTTTGCCCGATATATACAAACATTGCAGTTGATTTTATATACGCAATTCGTCGCGCAGCCTGAAGTTGTTTTATCGTTCAGATGCGTTAATAAGTATCTGAGCGTTCCACCCCTTTTATAGATTACTCGTATACCTGCGTTATTTAAGATTCAACTTATCCCTTCTGACACTTCCTTAACATAAGATATAGAAACTGTTGCACGACAAAAATTTTCCGTTTTGTGTGCTGGGTATTTTACCCGTTCCAGCTGGCGTTTAATTTGGTTCTTAGGGCAACCATGCTCAGCAAACCGACGACTAACATCGTGATGGGCTCCTTTTATCGGTTGCATCGCTACATAAGCGTTCAACTGTGTACAACAGCGATTTTGCAACTGAATTGAAAGGTTTTTAGGGGTGCGCTGATGAGTACCGCAAAACCGCATCGGTATCGATTGGCATACGATAAACCGTAGTGCTTATTTTACCATTCTGCTTTCGCGCAAGACAGTCCAAGAATGGAAGTGTCCCTTCTGTCGACTCACTCTCCATCGTAACTTGGGTTTTGGGATACAAGTTGTTGGAATGCTTCCAATCTGTTGCGTTTTATGATGACGAATGTATCATCAGCATAACGCCACTATATCAATGGTCGAAAATCTTCATTTGTTAGAGCTAACACTTCAAATTATCCATGTACATATTCACTAACACTGGGTAAATAGGTGAACCCATTGCTAAGCCTTCCTTTCGCTCGTATAAATGTCCATTAAACAAGAAGTGGTTCATATTTAGACAAATCGCTATAGCGTTGACCATTTGCTGTACACTCACGTTTGTACGATCTGTCAATGTCGCGTCTGAATTAAGTGCTTCTTTTGCTAATTCTAGAGCGGATTTCTGCAATATCTGTAGAAAATACGCCGAGGTCTTGGCCAGATACGCAAGTTAGCAATTCTTTTAGCATCGAAGGATAAATTTAAGTCTACTAGTTCTTTTGATAAAAATGCTAAAAAGTATTCTAAAGTAATTAACTTATCAGATAGCCCGCTCTTGCAGACTGAACAGAGATTGTTGGAAAAAGGCGTAAACTTCTCCCTAAGTACAAAGGTGTTCAAACCTGAAGATACCATGCCATGCGTAGAATCTACCTCAACTCATCTACCGGAAACACTGGCAGACGCACTACGCAACTGTATAACCAGTATTATCAAGAAACTACAGCCAGTAAGGTGTAACCTCACGCAAGATGAACAACGAGCACTTCAGAAGGAAGGAAGGAAGAGGGAATAATGATCACTAATGCCGACATAGGCTAGGCCACAATGGTACTCACAAAAGTGATCATAGAAATAAGGTTGAATCACACCTTTTTAAGGTCCTTATGAATTTATTGATTAAGAATAACCGTAAGCGAGTGATTTCGCGATATTTGCGCGGAATTTAGGAGGAACTTGGTCAGGGATTATGGTTCAAGTATTCAGGAATTCAAGTATTTATGTTTGAAAGAGTTAATACTTTACAGCACCACACGATTACGGTATGAATAAAACATGAAAAATACAATAGTATAGAAGCAATAGAGAATATCAAATGTATGGCTTACGAATGATGTTCGTTTGCATGTGCAAGTCCAATTTGTCTTCAAAAATCACCAGGCAAGTAGAATGCACCAAATGTTGGGGTAGGGAATTCCAAAGAAATATAGCACGTACGGCGAAAAAATGGCGTCGACAATCAATACGAGAACTTGGAACGTAATGGACAAGGTATGTCCGCATGTAACTTTCCCGTCACACAAATAAAGTAAGTGTTTAAGTGGATGTCCTTCGGTAGACCCAATTCTATGGGTCAGAATATTATCGTATCCTCCTTTGGTTAAAGTCACATAGATCTAGACGTCGAAATCTTTCAGTATACGGAAAATTGCGAAGACCAATGACTAATTTTGTTGCTCTATGATAGATTTTATCGAAGAGAGCAATATCTTTTCGCAGCCAAGGAGCCCAAACCTCTATTGCATACTCCATTGTAGGGCGAAGGTAGACATTTATTATCCTTGGTAACGTTACCATAGAGAATCTTCCAAATATTCCTCGAAGGATACCTAACAATCTGTTGACCCGTCGATATACATTCTGGCAGTGCACTGTGCTCTTCAGGTTACGGCTAATCTACACTCCAATATCTTTTTCTAACGAGCTACATTCTAGGTTTTCAGTTCCCAATCGATATGTCCAAGGTACATTCTTGCTAAGATGGAGCATCTTACATTCCTGTATGTTAAATGACATGTCATTTATGGCCGCCCAATTCGACACACTGTCCATATCCATTTGTAGTTTCTCACGATCCTCTGCAGAACTGATCGGCGTCCAAATTTTCATATCACATGTGTATATACTTTGGCATGCATTCCCATCACACAAATTCCAAGACCGGTTTAGTACTGTTTGCACTCATCATGGACAATGAAATCAAGATTCACATGCGATTTGTTCATAATTACGGCAATACGCAAGTACTTGCTCCTTAAAATGGATTTCGAGTCTTTCTACATTTTCAAAATCTGTATTCATGCTTAAACCGCCTTAATTTGATCTATTTTGTAGTGATTAGTTGTAAATTTATTTCTGTTTAAACCGATTGTTTTCAACGCATCAAAACATGCTGCGCTCAGATTATACTCCCATTTATCACAATTTCAACCCGTTTAATGAAAGATTTATAGATGGTTTACTTGAGAAATTTTAAGATACCAAAATTTTAAACTCAAAGTGATGTGCGCAAGCACAATTTTGTTCATTTGCGTGTGTATGTCTCATCAGGACACAAGATTAAATTACAATTTGGCAAAACGTGGCTTAATTTTTGTTATTCAGGTTCACACGTTTTTTAGGAATGTTGTGCGTAGGCAACGACAGAATTGAGGCTTCCACAGAGCGTTCTAAAGTATGCGAGGTCATGAAGAATAACCAGAAAAGTTTTAACTTGCATCGATTATTGTCCAAGAATTGGCCAGATAATCTCCGACGAACAACAGTAAAATTGCCTGTCCGAGACTAATTACCATCATTATTTGAAGCTAAGTATTCATTGAACTGGATTACTGATTTAGATGTTTCATCGTTTTGAAACATGGAACAAAATATCTAAATTACGCAGGCAAGATTTTAGCCAGAATAAATCGAACTAACACGCAACCACTGATTTTGGGCTTATAGCCCTCTTCAATCAGAAACTAGAGAACCAATAAATTTATAATTGCGTAAAATGAATAAATTATAATGCATTCGATTACACAAGAACTACTGAAAATAGCCTGTATCACATTTAGGGAAAAATTTCAATTGGTTGGAGTCAATGAACTACGTTTTTCCGTGTACCCAAATTGAAAATGATCTTCAAGGTGTGATTTCGCTAATTTTCATTTCAACAAACTTAAGTGACTTTCATCATTCGCCCTCAAATTCTAGTCTCAAAAAGGCTGATGATATGGTTAATGTTTGTGCAATACTTAGACACTGCCCTAAAGACACATTTTGAAACACATCAGAAAGAACATTGTCAACTCTTTTGGCCTTTCCGTTTCCGTTAACTTATCTTGGACTCCTTAGCTCAATTTCATACATAATATAGTGCCCAGTCTCTCAGGTTTCGGCTACTTTCGACTTGAACGGAGTTGTCCTTTGGCGGACTTATAAATTATATTCGAAGTGACTGGTGTTTTTATAGCAAACAGATTTTTACTTTTGATAAACCTGATATATCTTGCTCAGCCATCGAGTGTAAACATCGTCATCTTTCCAATATTCAATCCATTATTTTGATAAATACTTATGTCGTCGCCAATTGTTAATCTGACACTTTACATGCATTCATTCATTCATTTACTAACTCCTTTTAAAAATTATATGCTTCTACTTGTTGGTGACATCATTAGTTACAATGTATCTATGTTTTCACTGTTGTCTTTCAAAAATATTGTCCATTTTCCAACACGTTTTGAAGCCTATCCGAATTTTGCTTTCTCCAATGCACCCGAAATGTTTCATACTCGCAAGTTTGCTCCCAATGATAAATCTAACCACTGTGTTATTAAACGTCTCCCAAAACTTTATGGAGCTACTAAGCACAAATATCTAACCTGCAGCAATGGCAGAAAGGTGACCACTAGAGCCCATGGACATGACAATAATTTAGTCCTCAGAGACTTGCTTGATACCACCGATTACGAAATGTTTCATTCACAGGATGTCTCCAAAGAATCTGATGTTGTAACTTCCTCTCTCAATTTTTGTTTTGACGTTTCTTGTCCAAAATAATCCACTTTTGTTAGTACTCATACTTTGCCCGTCTTCCACCTACATATAGCGTCTAAGCAAACTAAAAGAAAAAGCCTTTAAAAAAACATGATAGAAATGTTGTTGCGTAACTTTCCCAGTCAAATAAGCTTAAACTTCGAAGTCTTGAGGTGTATAAGAATACCCTCCTCTGCTCCAAATACAGTCATCATATATGGCGTGCGCTTGAGCAAATTTGCAAAAAAGACCATGAAAAATATCCATCTATTTCCGACCTCAATTACTTGAATGAATCTTTCGTGCCATATTCTCTGAGAATGACAGTCAACAGAACTTCTTTTTTACCATTTTGTTTCTCCAATTCATCCTTTACCAACGGCCCTGAGGTCTTTCATGCACTTTCGTCTGTCTCACACTTCAAGGCTGCAGGACAAGATATATTCTCACTGATTGTATTAAAGGAATCCGTTGGTGTACTTCCGGCACATAGCGCACTCATTTTAATCGTTGCATGGAATCAGCTATTATTCCTGACTGTTGGAAATTATTCGGTCTAACCACGATTCCTAAGAAAGATCCCGTTAAACACCGCCCGATCGCGTGCACTTTGCGTTGCATAGAGTACTTAAAAGTATTGTGTTACGACGAATGGCTTCTTGTTGTCAGGTACCTAACGTGTATATGTTTGCCTACCGTAAGAACAGTTAAACAGTTGATGCGATAGCTTTGCTTACGGATCATATTTCGCGTTCTATTTACAGTAAATCAAAAGCTGTACAACATTTTTTCTGGATTATACCAATGCGTTTAACAGCGTTGTAAGAAGTTTCTTAATCCGAAAACTATCTATATGTGGTTTTCCATCAAACATTATTCTTTGGATTGAATCCTTCTTCGAAGGTCGTCTTCATTATACGGTCGTGAATGGCACAACTTACATGCCAGATCGGTTACGCGTGGTGTCCTGCAGGTTACAATAATGTCTCCATTTTTATTTTCTATTCGCATTTATGACCATCCTAATAACCCTTCTGCACAAGCTATTAAATAGACCGACGACGTTGCCATTGCATTGAACCACAGAAGTCAAGCCGACCAACGCTTTAGAATCAATGATTACAAGCATTGGCCAATAGTCATCCACAATTGACTTATCTTTGAATCCAGAAAACTGCAACGAAATGGTAATATCTAACATGACTGGATAGCGATGTTCAACTCTGCATCGAAATATTCCTTGTGATTTATTTAATTGCTTGGTGTTTCAAAGATATAGTAGCTTTAAGTACTTTTGCTTTACAATATCCGAAATTCTTAGCTGGACCAATCATGTAAACACAATTCCTGAAATTTCGCCAGTTGTCATTCTATGCTCTCCGCCTCCATTCTCTCTCAATTCCATCCAATGTAACACAACTCTTTGTTTCTTCTTGCATCGTTCCACACCTGCTTTACGCATCCCAAGCAATTTTTTCCTCGCTTCCCGGAAAAAGATTTTCTGTTGATCAGTAGGTTATCTCAAGAATGACCTGTCTCCACGGATTTAATTCGATACACAATTGTCAATCGTCACTACCGTGAATGCAACAGATTGATTACAAACTTTTATTCTGATAGTTAATATTCACCGAACAAGACCATCATTCCCTGCAAAAATTTACCTCCACCCAAAACCAATAGTTTATTCCCTATTCAAGAACTAATAAATTCAGAAACTCTTTAATTCCTTACCTGAAACGATACATGGTAAATCAATCGATGGCTGTTTCAGACTTGAACATTCGCCGATGTTGAGATCTCCTCGTCAATGTTCTAACTTTATTTTTTAATTTTATTCGCATGTCTGTCTAGGCGTGTGATAACTTGACAGTATTTATTGTGCAAAACTTTACCGGGATCAGACTTGCATAATTATATACATTTCAATTATATATTTATATATATTACAGTAAATTCGTTTACACGAATAGAGTTATTTTCGTCATCTTCTTCTCCTTCGCTTCTTGCATTGTTTATTTTTTCTTTTAATTTGTGTGTTTTTTTAAACCTCAAACCTGAAGACTAAAATATTAGACATCTCATAATTGAATGACAAATGACAAAGCGCTTATCAACCATTTCTTTTCATCCAGGGTTATACTAAAACAGACGCAAGCATACGTAAGAGTGGAATACAAGAAAATACAACCTTTGACGAAACTCACAAAACAGTCCGAAATAATCGTAAGTATATTCTGTGATATTACAATTGCTAACGAAAGATTGATTCCATTGCAAAATTATATACAGGATTGTAGAAAATAATTCTCATCTGACATTGCGTAATCCGTATATTCCTATAGTGCACATTCATTGTAACAGGACGGCGTCACCTATGCTGGCTGTGTGCTTTACATGAATTGCAAACGGTCGTATTCCAAAATATCTAATCTGCCAAAAGTTTAAATAAGAAAGTCATCCAGAGGTCAGGCCACAAGGCCTCCGTATGTAGTCTCCCTTAATACGTATTTATACTGATTGTTATATATATATGTAATGTTTCACAGTTTATCGATGTTCAAAATGACTTTGAATTGCGAACTTCCAGCTCTCATTTAATCATTCTAGTTTTCATAAATTCACGTTTTTTTCACCTAAGTGGAATAAGTCCACCATTACCAAAAATGAAAGACTTTATTTGCGAAACGGAACTTCATTTTACCTAGAAAGCAATTTCATGAACTGAAACACTGTTAACCGAAAGCTGACGAATACTCTTTTTATGCATTCCAATACAAGCGAACCGCAGCTCTACTTTCACCCGTTAAATGTGCACCCGATGTCTCGCTAGAAAATCTTGACGTCGTTGGGTTAAATGAAGGACTGTTGAAAAGAATAGAGAACAGAATGCATGCTCGATCGAAGAAAAAACACAGATTACAACTGCAACTAACTCAACTGAAGGACTCGTAAGTCAATTAAACAACAAATGGGATAAAATTGGGTTAACAACAAGTTTGGCTAATTTAATTGAGGTTCGTATTTTTTCTCAAATACGTTTCAATGTACATCAATGTATCACACAATACATACGAATGATTTCAGTAGCACATATTCGATCAATCTATAAACATTTGAAGTAACACATATTCTGATATTGTGTGAAAATGTATTGTATTTCGGAGTTTTGTACAGAAAACATATCGTCAACCATAACAGAAAAACCAATCGAAGCAATTTAGAATCGATATGGTGATTCTAGCATCTAACAATATTTTGATATTTTTACCATCCGACCCGATGTACATTTTTGTGGGTCTTGTAAAGCATAGCTTTTTACCTGCATATAATCTATGAATAATCTATGAATAAAGACATTGTTCAAGGAACAGTTCTGCAACATCGATTTAAAAAATCTAGTCATTACTTAAATCACCAAAACCAACAGTACGCATCCCAAGAAATTTTTTCCTCGCTTCCCGGAAAAAGATTTTCTGTTGATCAGAAGCGCTTCACTATACACTCCGGTGTGTTCATGTCGTTATATTCGCCTTTGCTTGAGTGGGTTGAATACGGCATAACAATCAAAATACCAGTTTGAATTTTGTTCATTCTTCCAATGTTTCAAGCTCATACGGAAGATGATCGTTCTGTCATTTGATGATCGGTGCAAACAGCACGAAAATATTAGTGGGGTGTGTTTTTGCGTGTGATAAAAATGCATGCAAATGAGCATTTTTATGTGTTAATCACTATTTACACATGTTTGAACACGAGTGATTTAACAGATTTGTTGTAGCAACCTCATCGAACAGTGTCAAACAAGCGCAAATTGAATATAAGATGGTTACTTCAAAGTACAGCAGTAACAAAAGCAAACCCATTTGACTAATTCAATTTAATTCAATTTAGGTTTAATGGTCTAAAAAGCATATAGCTTTACAAAAAACCACAGAATAATATGGCAACAACGAATAATATAACAAGCAAAAATGAGATTAGATTGCTTACTGAGCAGTTCAAGAATCAAGTAAAAATCCAAAGGGCAGAAATTGTTTTCGATTGGTGGGATAACAAATGTAGGTGCATGGTGTTATGATGTATAGTTTTTTTCGATCCACGGGTTTAGGGTCAAAAAGGCGTCAAGGCTTCTCTTGAAAGTTTGCTGGTTTGGTGAGTTTACAACATTATCTGGCAGATTGTTCCAAGTAAAACAAACTCGCACGGCAAAAAAATGTCGTCTGCAGTTGAGTCTCGAGTGAGGGACAGTTAGAGTAAATGTGTGAGCTCTTGTATTATGCGAGCTCCGTAGATTCAATAAGCATCGTAGAGGGTGATTTTCGGTATGCAAAATATTGTAAACCAGAATCAAATCCCCTCAGGGACGACGACGTGGATAATCAAATTAATTGAGCGTTTTGATTCGCTCATTGTAGGGTTTCTGGCTGATATATTCGTTGCGAAGCCGCAACATCTTTTTTAAGCCATGGCGACCATGCTTGAACTGCATATTCCATCGTGGGTCTGATGTACGTATTTATAATTCAGGGAATTTTCTGTTTTGAGAACCTACCGAAAATTCTCTTTTGGAGTGACAATTTCTGTGATGATTTGCGATAGACGTAGTTGCAGTGACTCGACATCCCTAGAGTGTTGCTTATTAACACACCCAAGTCCTTTTGTTCCGTGGTCCAAGAGAGGCTATGCGTTCCAAGAAAATACTGGTACTCCACATATTTGCCAATGTTTAACATGTGACACTTTTAGAAATTGAAAAATATGTGATTTTTTAGGGACCAAACCTGGAGGTTGTCCAGATCCTTCTGGAGAAGTTCGCAGTCCTTCGACTTACTTATCTTCGACCACACTTTTATATCGTCCGTGAACAGCACGATCTTGCATTTGATGAGAGCCGGTATGTCATTAGCAAAAAGCGCGAAGAGGATTGGTCCGAGGACGGATCCCTGAGGCACTCCACTTGTCACGGCTACCGACTTCGATAGAGCACCGTCCACAGAGACTTAAACAAGCCGATCAGTCAGGTAATTTTCTAACCATGCTAACAGACTGCCAGTGATACCACAACAGTTCAGCTTCTGCAAGAGATTACTGTGGTTTACATGGTCAAATGCTTTCGACATATCGAAGTAACATACATGGATGTTATCCCCAGCATCTACTGCTCGAGTCCAGTCGTCAAGGGTAAGGAGAAGGTTAGTAAGGCAGGATTATCCCCTTCTAAAACCGTGTTGCGCTCTCGAAAATAGCTAATTTTCCTCAAGGTATTTGCTCAGTTTGTTTGCCACGATCCTTTCGAGTACCTTGGATACGGCGGACAACAAAGTAACAGGTCTGTAATTTGCGGGCTCCGAACGCATCCCGCCTTTGAAAATCGGGGAGATTATACCAGATTTCCATTCAGTCTGTATGACACTTTGCGACAACGATTCGCAGAATAACTGATCTGAAGGGTCCGCATAGAGATTGTGCACAATGCTTGAGTATATTCGGGGTAATTTTATCATAACCGGGGGACTTTCTGGGATTCAACGATTGTAGAGTTCCCAGCACCTCTTCTTTGGTGATGGTTGTTGTGTCCAATGGTAGAGGATGCGTTTTTTCTAGATCCATTTGTATATGCATGCTTTCCTTTGGACAAAATACTGTAGCATAATAATTTACCAAAGCATCCGCGGTGTCAGCTGCATTTGTGGTCATTCCAGAGGGCGTCCGCAGGGCCGCAACTCCTGGTTTCACTGAACACTGCTTGTTCACAATCTGGTAAAGAAGCTCGGGATTCCGTTTCATTTTGGACATTATGACAGCTTGATACTGTATTTTGTCTTCAGCAATAAGTTTAATGGCCTGGTTTGTTAATTTTCTAAAGGTCTCCCATGTGGCATCGGTGGTTAACCGGCGATGGTTTCTACAAGCCATATTTCGCAGTTTAATCCATTTCCGAGTGCAAATGCGTATTTTAAATTTGAATGCGTTTCCACACTGTTTTAGTATGAATGCTGAGTTTGAGTTGATTTCCCGGTTAAGCTTGGTCAAAATGCTACACCACTGCTCTTTTACTCCTATGCCTTCAATTTGCCAATCGTTAATCAAACTTAGGGTTTGATAATTTAGATAGGCATACATTTCTGATGATTTTTGTTGTATCGTTTGTTCGCTCTGCTCGACATAGGTAGTCGAAATTCAAGACCAAATGGTCGCTCAAACCTAGCGGACAATCGTATGTAATGTTTTCGACGGAGTCTTCTTCAGTTCTCAAGATAAGCTCGAGCATTGAAGGTATATCTCTCCCTCTGTATTTTGTATTGCTTTCAACGTGATTATACAAGGGAATTTCGTCAAACAGCTGCTGGAAGATGGCAGCAGTGATGGTCTGAGAAATCTTGTTAGTCTTCAGCACGTTAGGCAGATTAAAGTCCCCCACGATCAAGATTCTGGTATGACATCTCGAGGCAATTAATCGTAGCTTGTCGAGTAGATTCGTATTATACACTTCCGGGGCTGCTGGTGAACGATAAATTACGCCGATTGTGCAATCATCGCCTGTAGTCGTTGTCAACAAACCATGGCATGTCCTGAGGCACCAAGTCGGAATCCGTCAGTTTCTTGCACTTGAGTCTCTGATCATAATAGAGTGCCACACCTGCTCCGCGTGACGCACGGTCTCGGCGGAGCAGTGACATGCCAGGAATCTCTAACTCACAATCATGGATTTCCGTGCTCAGCCAAGTTTCGGTAATGGCAATTAGCTGAGGTCGTTTAGTCTCAAACCGAGTGATAAGTTCGGCAAATTTGTTAATCAAGCATTGAGCATTGGTATAGAGGCATCCAAGAAGAGTTTTGGTAAGCAAAGATGGATGGTGTCGTGTGATGGCATAATTTGAGATGCCGCATTTGGATTCATCTTATAAACCATTGTCAATTTTCGTTGATCAAACACGATTGGATCATATTATGACATGGCATATTATAAGATAGTGTAGTTTTCAATAATATATTATGTTTGGTAAATAAAATGTTTCAGAGTAGCTTAACCTGGAATGATTCAATTTTTATGATTATACTCAAAGTTGACAAGAAAACACATAACTGTTTATACTGTAAAATTATATTTTTCACATAAAACATCCATTACATCAAAAGGAAACACTGAAGGATATGTGATTTAAGTTGATGTTTGAATTAAATTTATTGCTGAATCCCATAATCAAGCTGGATTAGATACTGCAGCTTTCTATTGGTAAGAATCTATCTTAAAAATGAGCGGGTTCATGTAGAGTTGAAGCTCCTAGATAGCAAAATAAAGATGTTTGAACAGTTTCTGAGCATACATATCGAACATATTCTCTATAAAACCAGGAATTTATGATATGGTTAAACGTCGAAATTACAATAGTGAAAAGCGATAAGCATTTTAAGTGTTACACCTTAGTACTCTGTCCTGTCCTGTGATATCCCAGAGTCCACTTGTTTGCATTCATTACAGGTTTTTGAAAATGACCAGAAACCTTTTGTTCACACACTATCGGAAACAAACGGAAATGAATTACTTGAACAAATGGTTGAATTAAATCATCGTGCATTCCAGCCGTTTTTGCAAACGCTATTTCCTTGTGGTCGACTGAATCTGATTTTCGAATATTTTCATGGTACTCTTCGCAATGAACGTGGATTGCATAATAAACTTGGAATTTACACGTTGAATTTTCTGTCGTGGATTTTGATTTTCGATGTCTCGACTTTGTTTATCATTTTAATGCAATAAATTTCCAATTTGGTCTTGCTGGTTTTTTTGTTTCGCTTTTTTTGGACGTTTGATTTGCAAATACTATCCCAATGCGACTTTATTTTCTAAGATTCACGGGATATGCTTAGCCCTTAACGGTCGAATGGGTCAAATTCGGTACACAAAATTTAAAGGTTTATGATAGGATAAATTAGACAGATCACTTTCGTATGCCGGGAGTATCGGATTCGGCACACGTTCTGCTCTCGTTTGATACGCGTTTGAGACGGCTGAGCCATGCGGCGCGCCAGTTGTCAACAAACTTCGGAAGTAAAATAATTCAGGCAGTTAAGGGTTAATGAGCAGAAAGTTTACTTCGAGTAGACGGCCAGCAGTATTACAGTGCTTCAATTATATTATCCCCGTAAAATCTTGCATATCTTGCAATTTTATCAATGATAGAAAATCATCAAAGTTATTGTCGAACGAAAATATTTAATCGGATATTTTAGGTACGAACGGAAAATGAAGTCTCATTATAGCTAAATTAATTTTGAATTCGCTAAATATAAAACTCGCCCCATGATGGAATCTTTTCTCACATTGTCTTCTATTGAGCTTTCCTGGGTTCACTGAAACAGATGAGTCCGGAAGACACATTCATGAGATTGCACGAATCTAGAAGTATCAGGTCAATCAATCCCGAACCGCAGATCCTGATTTCAACACACAAGCCGAAAGAATGGTTCATTAATTCAAACACGCAATCAGCATATTGTAGGGGAAAAGAAGCGTCAACCAAATCTTACATTTTACAGACAGATTGCTCTACACCTAAAAAGCACCAAATTAGCTAACATCTAGAGATTGCTTATCTTGGATGACCAATAAAGACATCATATCATGCAATGCGTCTAAATTCTATCTTAGGGAACGGGAGGTGCTTCGAAGCAGCGAACGTGCGCAAGCAAATGCATGCATCGAGCATCAATCATGCGTGAATCGATCTATCTTAATTTACCCTTTTTATTAGACTGCTTCTAAGCGCGTTATCAACCCCATGCTAGCAATAAGATAAGATTAGATGCGTTTATTATGCGGTTATCACACTTATCCATCTATAGGCAAATATCCAAATCACAGCAATGTCATCGACATGGGTTGACACTTCGATCTGTTTTGAAAATCGATTTCTACTCAAGCCTTTACTAGGTTTGGTTCATGTTAAAAGACACTGCCTCTATCACCATGTTGGCAGCCGAACATTTTGGACCTCGCATTATTAATGATATCATCCAAATTGGTAAATTTCGTCAGATATAGACGAGACCGTTGCAAATATATTGTTTTTAGTATAAAACGTCTGAGTATAAAATTATAATTATAGCAGTCATTGCTTATGAATTTTCCATCATAATTTTCGTAGGCTTTCAGAAAGTTTGAGCAAACGCATTGGATTAAAAATTGTATATAGTATATTCAATACAATCTACAAGTTGCAAGCTGCGCAAACACAAGATTAGGAATTCCACTAAATCGCAAACGGATGCATTAAATTACACCCAAGGACCAATCACTCTTATTAACGAAATCTACAGACAAATTAGTTTAAATTAGTTATTTGAAAAAAATATGCACACTATGTAAGTTATCTATCAAATTTATTGTAGATATTGCAATAAAGTTATTATTAATGGTCCGACTGCCAGCCAAACTTGTCTGTAACTGATCTGGCATATGCGTAGCTGAAACAGCACGATATCAGGAGCAGCTGTAAAGCCCGGGTGATATGTTCCAGATGCGTAACATACTTATTATGTTTTTGCATTTATTTTTAAGTACTCCAGGACCTTCAATATTCCTATGATATATAAATATCTATCCTAAATGTAACACTGACAACCAAGATTATTTGCTCTTGAATTAGACAAGACTTTTTATGTTGTGAATGTTAGGAATCCATTGTGCATTAACATCGATATTTTGCCAGTCAGCTGATTAGTGCTGATAAGAAGACAGACAAATCTACACCCCAGTGATCCGAGAACTACGAACCAGCAAATACGAATTCGATGAATGTCGAAATTGTTCGTTTCAGTCAGTACCACCCCGTGATTAAAATGTCATGTCAATGTAGCATAAGCGAATTGTTTACCCACATATTATAAAGGCTTGAATTGAGCACCAATAATCCGCTCTCGGATGATATACAGACCATAACCCTTCGTGGAAACGCAATATCAGGAAGCCCGATTGCAAAACATATTGGTTGATGCATTGGTCTCGAGGTTGGAAAGGCAATAGGTGATTAGTCATGAAGTAGACGTGATTAGCGCTACATCAAGTATCCTTGAGGTGTGTGCCCATATCTAGAGAGAAATTTTATCTCGTAATTATCAAATCCCTTACCTTATGACTCAAATGCGATATTGTAGATTATTGGCGTCTGCAGTTAGTCACGGTATCCTCAACCGTGTCACTATGGTTTTCTCAAACGAATACTGCGAATATTTACTAGCCGCTTCCGCTTGTGAAGGCAATAATGTTTTGACGTTGCAGATCTTTTTCTCGGTCAAAACTACCAACCGTTTAACGTACCAGGTGTAACAGTTGATCGGAAAACCGTATAAATTGAAAGCGGCTCTAATATCCATTTATTAATTTTGGAACGTAAAACAGTTTGGTCTAGATTTTATTAGTTAAACGTTTCCGTAACCCGAACACAGTAAAAACCACATGTATTTTTAAAAATAATTTCGAACTGTCTACTTATGAACGGGACATAACATGTTATATGATGAAGAAAACTCAGAGGAATTGATCAAACGAAGCTTAGTACGAATTGTTTAAGCAGTTCACCAAATTTCTTCTTTAGTCCAGTTCAATGTTGTCGTTATATTTTCCATCCATATTTATATTCCGGTCGTATGTTCTCCCATTGTTGATAGCAAATTGCTACACACGTCAAAAGTGTAACGCTTTTCTGTTGAAATATGGTGTCTAGTTCGGAGTAAAATGCGGAGTATTTCACAAAAAGCAGCATATGTACACACACGAAAAAGCAAATGACTGCAATCAAAAGAGCATTCATCCCGATGGCATTGGCTAAGCCCTCATTCTCACAAATTGTGAACATTGATGTTTTGAAGATCGAATTCAATGCAGCACATGGAACAATTTTGCGAACCAACGATGCTGTTTCTGTTTGCAGTATGATATCAAAACGTTCAAGTAAGCGGTTTGATTGATCGCGGAAGGCCGGGCGTATTGGCGATTCCAAGCTTGTTATGTTTGTCACCACCTGCAAATTGTGAATAAATCTAGTATAGCGTAGTTAAAGGCTGATGTGAACTCTAAGCACTTTGAAATCACCGAATAAGCCACATAGCTACATTTGAAAACCTAGAATACACAATTTTTGTCTGATAATGTTAACAATGCAAGAGATGATGCTTTGTTTAGAATTGCCTTGTGAAAAACCCTAACAGTCTTAACATAAAAATTTAACACTTCTTGAGCTTGGTCGGACCTAGACACACTTAAGAAAAATACCCGCGAATAAATTATGTCAATTCATTGTCTTTGTCCTCGACACAATCCATCAGCTACCTCATTATTGTTTTCTTACGATAGACAAAGTAAGTTTCGGTGTTTCACTAAATATATGCGATTACTAATTTTCGCAAATGAACCACATCAGATCAAAAATGCTCATTTGCATGCATCTCCATCACACACCACACTCATCAGGTAGGGACAGCGTGATCAGGCTCCGCACCCGCTTGAAACATTGGAGGAATGGCAAATAATTATCGCATGTAAGCCACTGTTATATAAGGCGAGCACGACCAACCTGTTCAATCACCTGTGTCCAAACACATGTATAATGAAGTTAAACCCATAATCATATTCATTATCCGCACTAAAATCTTTTGTGTTCAAATTAATTTGATTGGCTGAAAATTCGTTTTAACGAATAAATATTTATTCTTTTTCATTTTCTTCTTTTTCTTCTTATTCTTATAAAATATTATTATTATAATTAGTATTAGTAGTAGTAGTCGTATAATCGAGGGAGTGTCACCAACGTTTCTGTCAGGTGTGAATAAAGATAAACTGCTGGTCATAAATGAAAAACTCACCACTCTGGTAGCCGAAACACTGTCCAACAATGAAGTGATCGAAGCAGTGAGATTCCGATTGGAATCTAGATATCGCAACCTCGTGATGAGTTGATTGGCACTATCTAAAACAGCCGCGTATGTTACAGTGGATTGCTGAATTAAATTAATAACGGATCCAAACTGCCTGGTTTCCACGGTGTCTGGCATTCTCGCCAATAATTGTCGTAGCTGCTCACAGTACGCAGTCAGGTTCGCAGTTGGCAGAAACGGCCCAGTAAGTGCTTCAATCGTGGACTGAAAATTAACAATGGTGATGGCAAGATTAGTCATTGAATTTTTTTAAATTGTCTAGACATTTTCATTGTTTTGACACGGTTTCAGTAATCACATGATTGTATTGACACGTAAAATGGCAAATATGACTCGGTGATGTTTATAAAAAATTGGGAGTTTTGTAAAACGCACTTTCCATTAATGTTTTCGCTGATGATTTACGAGATTTGCTTTCCGTACATTCATCTGCGATCATGTTCCTAAATGTCAATCTATATGTTGAGTTTCTGAGAATTGTGTAAAAATGTATTAGATAGTTCAAATAACTGACATTGTATATAAAAGGTCAATATTTCGTCGTCTAGGTTACGTGTAACCTTAAGCCGGGACTACATTGTCACAGCGTGCATAGTGAACTGTTATAATTTGGGTCTGCTCAAATGGTTATTCCATATTTTCACACTCAAAATCTTACCCCGTACATTGCGTATCGTTGATTTCTTATATGGAACATTCAATCCAAGACTTGACACTGTCTGCGAAAGGATTTAATATTCCTTGATGAGATTTGTCAAGCTATATACACTCCGTCACATATTAAAGAATTCTCTTCTTCATATACTGGTCTTACAAACGAAGTGTCTGGAGTGTTCTTATGATGATATTTAAATTTATTCACACCAAAACGAATCCACTCCTAGATTCAAAGAAACCCGAATATCTTGTTGGAACGTGCAAACAGATCAGATCAGATCATTCTTCCACATATTCAAGTGCATGATGATCCTGATCGTACTGTCCCTACCAGCACGAAACCGGTTGTAGTGTGGTAAAAAGGCATGCAAATAAACATTTCAGATAATTTACTTTCTCATTTTCATGTTCGTCGTATTATTTAGGTTCGACTCTGAGCAATCAGTGGCCTTTATTCGCTCGGCATTCATTGATTACATACATATCTCTCACGAACTTAGACTGCAATGATGTATGTTTTGGTCTTAGTTCACATACTACAATTTTTTTTAATGATATCTGCTGATTTCGGGTCTGTTGCAGATAAAAAATACAACATCCGATTTAGGTTACTCACATTATATGAGATTTTATCCAAAAAGCTTGTAATGTTTTGCGCCTGATTTGCAATCGTCTCGAGATTGTTTGGGATGTATGCCCCGAAATTGATCGATTTAATTTGCTTCACAAGTTCACTGTGCAAGGAAAGTGATACACAATAATGTTTTGTATTCACAGTTGCAAGCAAATCGCAATGCGAAATATATTGAAGTGAGTAAATTACTAAATATTCATTTGCATGCTTTTCCGTCACAAAACACCCCACGACAGGTTTTCTGCTGTTTGCACTCATCAGGTAGGGACAGTAAGATCAGGATTCGCATGCGCTTGAAACAGTGGAGGAATGGTAAACAAGGAGTGCTTGTATGCCACTGTTGAATAAGGCTGGTACGACCAACCTGTTCAATCACATGAATATTTTGTTTCATGGTTATGGGTTTAATCCCATTAAACATGTGTTTGGACACATGTGATGGAACAGGTTGGTCGCACCAGCCTTATCCAACAGTGGCATACCAGCGCTCCTTGAGTAAATTACTGTTTACTTAACTCAACAATCGTGAATCTTCATTTAGCTTGTTCCGCGCAAGTCAACTCAATTGCATTATAATAGTATTACCCAACTCGAAATACAGAAACAAATCATATTCGTCGTTAATGTTCGAAATACGCCAAATGCTAAAAGCCATATTTTTCTAGTAAATCAACATTCGCAGATAAGATGGAAATTAGAATTTAACAATTGGCTTATAAATTGGTGTTATAAAATAAATATGCTCTTATTTCAAACGGAATAACATCGGTCGCAAAATTTCAAAAAATACACTAAACTTTAATTTACAAGCTTACCACGATAGGTACAAACAACTCTATCAAAATATATGCAATAGACTAGGTTTGAATTTTATCAAATTATTATTAAATAAGCGTGAAATGCACAACACAGGAGCAGGAGACACGGAAAAGTTGACAGCAAGACATTGATCGCAAACCCAACGAATTTATGTCACGAGAGAATTGTATGAGAACGGATTGTGTCTTGGTCAAAATACGGCAGATTGACAACGTCGGCCGCTCTTGAATGATATAAAAATAAGTCAAGGTTGCACAGAAGACCACAACGTGTTGGAAAATTAAATGAAACATGTGGGCACGAAAATGACTGACTAGCCATATCTAAGTGACAACCTGCAAATACATTGGGGAAGCATTCTTTAGTCACGATTTTCGTCTATAAGAGATTGGCGTTTGTTTTGTTCCTTGTCATTTACGTAATATATGATTGACCATTCGATATTACCATGTGATGTGATCCACGCAGTGGTCGTACGTCTGATTAATCAGGCTTTTTAACCGCAGAGTACGAATAATTTGACTCAATAAGGGGCTTGTGTATGGAGTCTTAAAAACCGTTGGTCGTTCAATACACCAACTGAACCGTCAAATTTGTTATAGAAAATGTGTTGAGAAAACAAGTTTGTTTGAAAACGTAGTGAAAAATTAATAGAGAATAATTGACATTTTCATCCATATAGTGTAACGGCTGCAGGATAAACATGAACATAAACCTTACATTTTTATCATCTTATAGTGTAACGGCTGCAGGATAAACATGAACATAAACCTTACATTTTTATCATCTTAAATCGAATACAAGCTCCGTGAATGCTGAATCACGAATGATTTATTGATAATCCCTTAGTATTATTCATTTATTTTATGAAGTACCATGGATGTCTAACTTACGTAAACACCATGGTGACTCTATCATTTGATTCTGAAAAAGCTACTTAAGACGCTTTTTATGGTTTTCTTAATATGCATATCACGCAGGTAAACAACCTAACCACTTATTCTTCAATGCCCTGCGTAACTTAATGCTACCTATATTTACTATAATCTGCCCAGCAACAATGTTGAACAGGATTCTGTGTGGATTACTGCTTAGTGCTGACTATCAAATTCGCTGAGACGGGGATTTGTGTCAGACGCGAAACGTTACCCAGCAGCTTCTCTAACCAATTTTCATACAAATTACTTTCCATTACGGCATTGCGATCGGTCACAAACAACATCCTATCATTAGGTTGACTCTTTATGATTCACGCATGCATCAGTTTAACACAGTTAACTTAATCAAGCATCTTTCTTTCTAGTCCCGCATTAGGAACTCTCATGTTGATTTAGTGATTGTTATCTTAAATGCAACCCATGACCACAGTCACACACATCAAAACTTGAATCATAACAAAACACGTTCTTTCTGTTAATATCGTGAGCTTGAGTTGAATATCACGGGATTCTTTGCTCGACGAATATTGTGTTGTCATAATAGAAAGAAATTTGTAGGCAATCAGTTAGAGCAGTCCTAACTACCACACTCGGCTTGGGGACGCTTCTGTAAAAAGTGACAAGTTACCCAAAAACTGCACTACAATACTGCATACAATTATTTTGATTCATGGTTTTGCGTTTGAGCACGGTTGTTTGTTGCATAAGACCTGTTGAACGGTAGGTTAGAGATCAAACATTATGTTTGTACTGACTTTCTCACTACTTGACACAAGTATAACCATTGTCTCCCAAGGAAAGTTTATCACCAAAATGGTAGGTAGGTCTTTTTCGTAATATCCGAACATATTGGTTTCGAACAATACGAACCCCGTCCTGCGAAGTGTGTAATAGAAAGTCACGCAACTAATGATATCTTGTTTGAGCACATGCATTTACGTGTCCACATATGCTGTGTGTGTATACGATCAAAGAATTTTGTTCTAGTATTGTTACTTTACAGCAACTACAGGCTTGTAATCGAACTGCTTCTCTCTGATTCATGCAAACAACACGAAACAAATCGTTAGGTACGCTTGTAGGAACTGCTTGCTATTTGGGATATTTTTCTTCAAGCCCAGTTTATCGTATCCGCGTATGTGAAGAGGTTGTTCATGTCAGACTTATGCAATCATTGTTTCGAAGCTTCAGCTGTTTTTTTCATTTATATATTCATGATTGTAAACATTACAAAACCGGATGTACAGTAAATTTGATGAGAAAGTGTGCGATTATACATAATTTGTTAAAACTCACGAGATTCATTAATTTAGATAATGTTTCGGTAGTGAGTGTAGGATAAAATCATTAAAATTATGGGCTTCTTCTGTTGGACCTTTTGGAAAGCAAACATGTCGTGAATATATCCAACTCTAGCATTCAAATGTATAAGACCACTCAACCAACAAGGCGAAACTACACCAAAGATACCTGCAACTTTCTTATCCATGTTTTCTAGGTTCGTGAACCTTTCGTGAATGGAAGGCCACGCTCATACAAACTTAACTCAAAGCAGGCACTTCAAACTATCCAAACGCTAATTTTTTATCAGTCATTCAAAATTGAGCAAATTGCTTTCAACAAGGCAATAGATCAACTTATTGGTAATTTATTCATGCTACTAGGTGGTAAAAATTGCATATACTCACTTTTCAGTGTCTGTCAAAACTTTTGCAATATTTTCACCATGAAGCATAGTAGAAAAATTGAATATTCGCTCATAGCCCAGTTTGCCGAGTAATCCATCGTTCGTGTCTCCCAAGCTCGGATCGCAACTTTCTGTTATGACTGACATAAACTTTGCTGGTGGGTTGACTTGCAAAAGTTGTAAAACGTCTTGTGGGATTGCAGATTGATTCTCGGAGAACATTTTTGGCCATACGTGCCAAAGATATAATTCAATCACTTTATCAATCCGTCGGATACTATGTCTGTCGCGAAAATTTCTACAGACCTCAGCATTGAGCAAATTCATAGCAATCAACAGGATGAATGATAGAACGAATGCCAGTATGAATACGGCGGAGACAAATGAAGCGCATACGGCCATGCTCCTGACTGGGGCTCGCTTTGTGTTGTAGAATTGACAAACGAGTTTCTCGGGGTAAACGGGAAAAAATGATGTAACCCCAGCCACACGATTGCTTAAATTCTCATCAAGAATAAGAGTCCCTAGAATGGGAAATGAATATACTTGTTAAAATTAGACTTGGTGTTGAAAAAGAGAGAGGTCTGAACAATAATTCTTGTTGAATCCTTCACGGGGGGGGCAGGTATGGTTATATTGAACCTTTTCTGTAAATAGGTCAATATTAGTCTTGCAGAAAAAAATTATTGATTTGAGGCATAAGTTTCAGTCGTTACATGAAGCATTTGTGCCAGAAAGACTTTAGGAGGGTGGCAAATTGCTATATGTCAATAGAAAGCTATTCAAGATTAAAGTAATAGTTTTAGCATATATTATCTTTTGTCATTTATAAGGCGACTGTACCGTGTTGACAAAAATCTCGCTCGACACCAAGAAACACATGGCCACAGGCAAATTTACTTCTATACAATATTTGCTTAAGACTTGTAATAGTGTCTCAAATTGAATAGAGAAAAATGGTGAATCGCGGAGAGAAGACAGAGCCTAAGATCCTTCTGCCTCCGATTGTCGTATTTGAGAATGTCTAAACCATTGGAAATTACTTGAAAAGTACAGACAGTATAGAAGAATATTTACAAAGCCAAAACGCAATTTATAAAAAAACGCGCTGATATACGAGGTCATTTGCGGGACGTTATGCAGGAACCTACTAATTTGCATTGATACTTTGATATGAGGTTGAATTCAATATTCAAGTTTGACCAGCGTAAGGTGGCAAAATGGACTTAGCTTCATGAACACCTATCTGAGAGCAGCGATGGAGCACGCTGTTCAGGCTTGGTCACCCTGGATTCAGAAAGACATCAATCTTTTGCAGCGTATTTACGACAGAACCACAAAGCTTGTACCCGGACTAGCTGCTAAATCATATGAAGAACGTTCGAGGAGTCTCAATCTTTTCGGCTTTCGGTGTCGTGGACTTAGAGGTGACCTCATACTGATGTACAATATTATGCACGTCCTTAACCACCCCTTGTCCAAACTTTTCACACGCTCGCCACCCCGTGCCAGTCGGAAACATGAAATTACAGTGCTTATTCCTACTTCAAGACTGAACTGTTGAAGATATTCGTATGCTGTACGTGTAAGTTTCACATAGAACACCCAAACCCTCCACTGTTACACACTCAACCAACCTGGATATTTTTAGAGCTAATTTGGACAAATACTTGTGAGAAAACCCAAATTTTGATACGATTTACACTACATGAGTTTCCCTGTTCTTCTTCTTTTTTATTGTATATAACTCATAACTCCATCCTATGGTTATTGTTAAACTAAATGCTTTTTAGACCATAACAACTTTGAATCACTTTGAATCACTTATAATATTACATATTATTTCATGGAAATCAAATAACTCAAAATCATGTAATGTCAAGTATAGCCAAGTTGGATACTCACCGAGAGTTGACATACAGGTGCAGTCAAAACGTTACGCAACAAATAAATGTCCAAATTTCCCATGAAGTTCTCGACTCTACGAGCGGTAACTATAGTTTCAAGAGCGCATTTTAAATAAAACGGACACCTACAGGCTAAACTTCCCGGCGACAGTCAATGGGTGAATCCACTGTGCGTATGTTTGCAGAGTGCCTGTGTATATGTTGCAGCTCACAGTATTTGAATAAATTTTTAATGTGTGGTTTGGAGTATGTAATGTTTTGTATATAAATATCACATCACTCCAAACGATTTTTTGAAACTGTGCACGATTGTATATTCGATCAAGTAATGGAAAATTCTTTCCGATCCGTGGAGCGAAAGCTTTCGAGGCGTTTTCCATGTTTAGAATGAGGCAGCATTATCCAAAATTATGGTTGACAGTTTAGGAAAAAGGGTTCTGAAATTCCGTCGCAGCTTTTAAATAAAATCACAATGCATGATATCCTTTGAAATGCCGTTAACGCTGACTACATGACCTCTTTCACACTTGGTCCAACTGAAATAATTTGAAATATTCTGATAATAAGCGTGGATGCAAGCTCCATTCGTTTAGAAACGTCAGAATGTTTGTCATGCATACGCGAGATTTATGGAGACTATGCAGCGCTGCAAATAGTATATTTTTGCTTCCATATGATGGATACTTGCTTGTCGCAATGCGCTTTAGAATTTTCAGCACCACAATATGTCATTTGACTGGAAGGCAGTTTGCAGGAACCAACTGACCGGCACCGTTGCAGATACATAAAATTACCTAAGTGTTTTACTGCGGGGCATCACGACTTCGATCAGAGAATGTTTAAAAATGCAATAGATGGTGCACACGGTTGCTGCGTGTATGCTTTTAGTGAAGCGGTTATGATATCGTCTGTTTCCTTGCATAATCGCTAAATTGATCTCAATGTCAGTCAGCTGTAGCATCACGACCGATGTCAGTACGTCTTTTGCCCATAGGATTGTAAACGGACTGAATGCATTCGCAGAGCATTAGCCCTTTCTTTTGACACGACAGTTAACCATTATCAATAAACACAGGTAACACTCATTTGTTCATATCGAATCGAACCTTAAGAATTCGATATTGTAATCAGTGAAGGAGATCATTTTGTCTTGAACTCTGCGAAATTGTAGACAATACGCACCATTGCGAATGGTTCTATGTTCAACAAAGGCACTTTCGATGCATACCATAGCGTAAAGCAGAGGACTATATCCCATCATCCATTCGGAAACGCTAATTTCGGGGGATGTGAGCAACACATAACTAGGGTATTCTGTACGTTTTGAAAATCACAGAATTCTGGAAACCAATTATAACGGCAAAATGAAATCTGTTTACGAGCAGGCTTTTTTCTTTCATAAATTATTTCGGCTCAACATTTTCAGGAACGTCTACAGGAAAAAGCAATACGAAATTTAACTTAGTCCCGATCATTAGGTGTTCTTTAACACATTTACAAATCAACCTTGCCAGAGATACGGTGGAGAGATGCAACTTGTACTCGGAAAAGAGAATTTAGTTGGACATATCTATGTCCAGTTCGTCAAAATATGTTATCCTGAGCAAATTTGTTTATATTAGCGTTGGCGACTTGCGTGTCGAACCACTCGCGATCACGAAAAAGAATTAAAACAAAGTCTTCAAAAGATTATCAAATCGGAAATAAGCGACAGCTCTATGTTTTTAAGTTTCTGGATGAGTAATAAATAATAAAAATATATCAATTGACATAATGAATAAATGGATAATTGTAGTTACCTGGTTTCTTGAACCAACCACATCCAAGTGCTTCTTGGATATACAACGATAAGCAAATTAGGTTGATCATCAAGATTATGAGTAGGAATATCAATATTCCATATGCCGCGAACACCAGAATGTAAGCAACCCAATTTGAATAAAATTGTGCCGTTTTTCCAGTTGTATCCAAGTTGTTCAAAATTGAATTTTGTATAGTTTTATTGAGACGTGGCCAAAAATCAGCTATATTACCGATGAAAATCTCGAACTGAAATTGTTTTTGGAACTGAAATATATAAAGTAAGCCGTACGTGAATTCATGTCCAAATTTGATAAGCTGTGTATGTTTGTCAATCTATTCTCACCTACCGATTTTATCAAGTTAGAAATCTGGTCATTTATTAACCCTTCCGCGTCGTTAAAAGATTGAAAGGAGTTTGTCAAGTTCACATTCAGTTTCTCCATTAAGACCGACATGCCAACCACAGCATTTAAATTGACTTTCGAAGGTTCAAATTGAAACTTAACCGTTTTTGTGAATTCCTGTACAATGAAATATGCAAAAGATTATCTGGTTTTACGAATTTTGCGAGAGTAATTAATGAAAAAATTCTCACCAGCATCTGTAAACACTCGGTCTTAACCTCGACTTCAAGGGAAACATTACAACTTTCCTGTAGAGAGGTCACCAGCAGGCTGGCATAAACATTGAATTCGCCTTGATAGTTTGATATGTTTTGCATGGTGCCAGGTCCTTCATTCCTTATGATCGTCAAGGTTTCCGAGATTTGATGTAACCGCGGTTCCAGTGAGTTGGCGTTAGCAAACATCACATCAAATTTGTAGGCAGAGAGCAAGGTATTCACCACTGAAGTTGCTGTCTCGTTCAATTCATTCTGGAATCCAATTTTGATGTATTTTTCATAACTTTTTCACTGATACACAAGTGAAAGTCAAATATATATCAGACAAAATGACTGCATACAGTCCGTTCTACTTTTTTAAATTTAGACCAACAAAATGACCGAGGGCTAGATTCAGGTAACGTACAATCGGACATCCGATCCTTGTTAATTTTATTTCTGTCAACCATTCGAAAAGGTAATATGCTTACTACTGCTTAATCAATGCAAAACTATATAAAACATTCCAGTCGACAACCCCGTTCTCCATCAGGTTTCGATTACTTTATACTTTTGCTAAATGTTTGTGTTTATTTAATATTCTCCAAGCATACATAATTCTACTAACAGTCTCCATTCTTTCTAACTATTGCGCATCGGTGATCTAAATGTGAATAAATCGCTATTTAATCACACACCACATTCTGAACGAACATTCTGTGTAACAATCTTAAAAGTGCTCTTACTGAAATTATCTTTTAAAATTCGCATAGAAATAACCACACTAGAACCGCTGAACCGTTAACTCACCAACAATTTTGATTCGGCGATTTTCAAACTCTCATTAGTCGTCGAAGCGCCCTGTTCTATCATTATCGTGAAAAATTCTTTTAGAGTCCGGAATACGTAGTCCACACCGGAAACCAAGCAGTTTTGCTGCGAACTTTGACGTACGGAGGTTCCTATTAGTCGCTGCTGAATTACATGTGTTGCATAAAACGACAAAGTTATCGTACAGAATAATATGAGAAGTAATGTTGCATTACACCAATATAAAACACAATGTGATCGTTTTGAATGTCTTCGGATATCGCGATTCTTTGAAAATTTGTGCTTATTCATATTGAATTGATTGTGCATTGAAACCGATGTGTTTCTTTTCATTGAAGTGTTTGGTGTAGGATTCTGCCAAGAAGATGTCATTGGAAGGCCTTTTTGACGAATATGCAATGTGGGGTTCTGAATAGTAAAGAATGAATGCTTAAAATGCTACTCGACACAATTGATTAGTTAATGTTGAAACATTCTTAAAAATAATGGCATTCATATTTCTTATAAAACCCACTCACTCCCGAATGACATTGTTGGCACTAATCATATTAAGAAATACGATTGAAGTCCATATTCATCGGAAATTCAAGTGTTTTACTTTCAATGATTTTACGAATAAGTGTAATCAAATGTGAGTTTATACGAAGTTTTAACAATTATATACGCAAACATGAAATTAAATGCTATACATCTATCTATCTATCTATCTATCTATCTATCTATCTATCTATCTATCTATCTATCTATCTATCTATCTATCTATCTATCTATCTATCTATCTATCTATCTATCTATCTATCTATCTATCTATCTATCTATCTATCTATCTATCTATCTATCTATCGATAGCCTTCAAGATCAAAATTAGTATTATTCTGCTGATTTCACGCAGAATATATATATATATATATGTATATATAACGAAGCCTTCGATCAAATTTATTACAATTTTTATCCGTTGTTGCTTATAGTGTATAGTTGTAGAAAAGTTATTTCACATTTTCGTTACCCTTTATTGTTGGTTGGTGTATGTAAGTACACTTTAGTAGTCATATATTCGAATGTGAACACAATAAGAGTATATTGACGGATTTTGGCTGAATGAGGATTGAATCTCAAGTCCGGTTATTCCGATATTATTTTTTATATGTTTCAGAGTACTTAATATATATAAGTAGTTGCATCATTTTGCCACAGTAATCGACATGTATAATAAAAGGTTGATCAATATTTATGCGAAGAATGGAATTGACATTAATTACACTTTTTATTCACGTGCTATTTGAGCAGGTTTATGATGAATTCAACAATTTTTAAAGTGAAGTGTTGCTCACATCCTCCGCATGCTCTCTGAACTTCGTGGTTTGCTCTACGACTCTTATTAAACAGTGACTCCGACGTCTGACTTTGATTAACAATTTACACTTACATTTTCATAATTCACCGGGTGCAGTTCAGTAACAATGTCATATCCATGCAAGACATCTCGCGCTTGGTCAAGACACCAAGAAGCATTGGGTTCTTGCTTATGTTCTGGAGTGTATTCGCTGCTTTTCAGGTTATTATTACTTTTCCAAAAACAGCAGCTCACAAAGCAGCCAGTCAAACAAATCAAGAATGACAATGCAAAGATCAGTGCACATGTGACAATCAAATGTAACACATGACGAGCTGCGAGTTTCTCTGGTTCTGGATCTTCACTTGAACGAGTCACGTTGTATACATCAACCTGTTGAATCGCGTCCAGTAGCATAGAATGTAGAAATTTGCGTGGATAACTAGAATCACTGAAGTTTGTCACACGAAGAAAAAATTGATCGCCTGGCTTCACGGGTGGAGTAGGATCGAAAATGTAGTTAAAAATACCAGTGTCATTAGCAGGAACCACAAGTCGACTGAATTTATCGAATAACTTTATAATTCTATTCTGCTGTAGAAAATCCATACAGTGATACCTGTAAAAACGTAAAAAAGAACGTTATGACTTATTGGTGACAATTTGAAAGTTTAAATGTGTAAAAAGATTGGAGATAAAACAAGAATTGAATTTCTTGTGACTGTATTGTAAATTACAAGTTTCATATAGTGGGATTGATATCATCAGCAACCTCGAAGTTATGGAATGTTGACTATAATGAAAGTCTCATGTGATGAGCAATACAATAGTTCATCATAAGTATTAGATGTACAGCGCGAAAATTGAAACTTCAAGGTCACAACGAATCATCGATTTCTCGTGACTGGGAGTAGACATCGACTAAAGTTATATTTCACGAGACACTTAGAAATTGTCAAGACTGCTATGTCCTTGTATATATGGTATTCAAAAAAGGAACTCACTTTCGAAAACAAGTTGTTTCTTCTAACCATTCTAACAATACCCGTCTCTCAATTTTATGATATCGTATAATCGTATTTATAAAAATATTGCAGTTTTGTTGTCTTATGAAAGGTTAAAATGGTATTATAAATTTCTCTTTGATGCTAATTGAAAACCGCATCACAAAATGGTTGAGACGTGTCCTCTTAGCCAAGACGTTTGCGGTTGCGCCTTTGAATGGAACACAATTTTGAATTGCTTAAATTCTAAGCATAAGCGCATAAATTATTCGTGCTGATGAGAAGGTACTAATGATCGATACATTCCTGTGAAGTATTTAACAGAACGAGCGTGCGTAATGAAAAAGAACACAAACGTTACCCTATAGATCTTCATTAAAATCCATCCTGCTATCTCTACTTCATGACGGCAAACAGTCATATATGTGATGTGCTGACTAAGTGATGAGATTATAGAGAGCACAATATATTGATCAGTCATCGCCTTTAGTTTCATTGTGTGGTTCTTTTTTTTAAACGATTGTTCGATCTATGAATTTCGCATAATAATAATAATAATAATAATAATAATAATGTCAAGCTCACTCCGTCTTCAAACGATACGAAAAATTGACTCGAAAGCGGGACTTAAGGTTTATCGAATAAAACATGAACACCACAAGACACCTGATCACAAAAAATGTTTTCAGATAAAATAATACGTCGAAAACAACTTCTAAAATTCATAGACGGATTTCACTGGTAAAAATTGTAAAAGTTTGCTGATTAAAATATATCCTGCTGTATAGTATCTTAATTCGTAAGATTGTTGATTGCCGAAATTCAGTCGACAAACTCTGATTGACTAGTTTTGCTGTGCAATATTGCATTATGTTAAACATGCGTTAATATTATTTCGCGAGAAATGCTTTGAACAAAAACTGTTTGCATAAAGAATTCAAGACAGTGGTAGGCGTAGCAGGCATAATCATATTTTAATGTTTTGGAGGATTACTGATTACGTCAGGTCATTATAAATCGAATCGCATTTTCTCTCTTATCATCTGTTACGTTGTTTGCAGATGCTTCGAGAACATTCGATACAATGGTAACCCCGTCACCCCCATGAATAGCACCACTGATGACAACTGCCATTGGTCAAAGCACGCAATACCCACATGAGATTAAAAACATGCTAATTTCATATAGAGTAATCTCGTTACAAGAACACTGTCCTCAACCTGTCTGTACCAGTTGTCATTTTGATCTGATTTCTCAATCGATTTCCGTTCATTCATGCCCTCACAATTATGGGACTCTTAGACCGAACTTGACGAATTGCATATCATTTAATATTTGCATACGTTGTCCATCTGCCAATGTTTAGAGGATTTTGTCGCTTTAACTGTTCTCATACAACTGTCCGAAATCCAAATTCTTTTGTTCACACCGCGATATTATGTTAACTGCTTTGATTTTCTAAACTACCACTATGGCCGATTTCGTTTGGGTTGTGATTACCATCTATCATTAAAATCGCCAAAAATATTCTCCAGAAAATTCGTTTCATTCATATTAAAAACTAATTCTTCTTTTGATTCAACGGAATTGTCGCTCGCGAGCTCAATCGAACAAGGCCGTCAATGTCGGTTTAACTTCTTCATGTGCATTTGGGAAATTTTCGCCCAAGATATTCCCAAGGATCATGAATACATACTTGAAACCAGTCATGGAATACGGTGTGCAGTCATGGTCTCCGTGGCTCAAGAGGGATGTGGAACTTATGCAGCGAATCTATCACCGCTCAACGAAACTAGTACTCAGCATCCGAAACAAACCATATAAAAAAAGGATAGCTCAACTGAATCTGTTCCATTTTCCCTATCGACTAATCAGAGGAGACCTAATCTTACTTTACAAAACATTCCATACCCCGAACCATTCCTTACAGGATTTATTCACGCGAAGGGATACGAGGAATTATCGGACCCATGAATATGTGCTGGTCGTACCCTATTCCCGCCTGAACTGTAAAAGGTATTTTTACTCTGTCCGTGTCTGTTTTACTTGGAACAGTTTACCTTCAACCGTTGCTCACGCCACTAGCTGGCATGACTTTAAAACGAAATTAGACGAATTTTTATTGCATTATTCGTTTCCAGAACACTTATATAATGTTTAATCTATGTTCTTATATTGTTCATACACCTAAATTTCAATTTTTACCATCCTATGGTTGTTGTTAAGCTTGTTGCGTTTTAGACTATTAAAAACCTTGAATTACCTTGAATTACCTCGTGTGTTAAAAATTATTCGATTTTAAAATTTTAAAGAAAAAGTGCCAAAATTCATCTATTGTGCACAAAACAACTTGGAAATATATAGATTTATTCACGCAGGAGCACACCAATGTTGACTATCAAGCGCAACTTGTTTATCTAACCTACTGTTGTCACTTTGAAAATTACCATTGAAAATATTGAATGTGGTAAAATATTGTGGGGCTCACATCCCCGGCATTTAAACACCAAAGCCGGTTAGGGACTGTTTGTCATCATCAGGTAGAGTAAGAATAGATTGTGTAAGCCTTATATTCGTAAGTTTTTCAATGTACCGAATAAGTTTGCGCTTGTTTTTTTTAACAATATTTACAATATTTCAACGGAAGAGTAATTGAAATTGATTGTGAAACGATGATTTAAACGGTGCATTAAAACAATTAAGAGAAACCTCATTTTCCAACGAGATGACCTGTTTAAGTATATATGAACGGGATATATTTTGAAATAAACAATTCAGAACAACAGAAAGTTCAACTACAAACGATAACAAAGGTTTAATTAACCAAAGAATGTGCCTAAGTATTTAAATCAAGACCAACCGTCAAGAAACGATTACAACTGTAAAATTTTAACTAAACCGATATAATGTAATCACTGACCTTCAAAAAATGTTTGCACTACGTTGGCTGAGTATCACTTATATTAGCGCAAGCTTCTTGTGGCGGCCAATCCTATTTTTGAGCAGCAGAAAGGAAATCGATTATATTGGGCAATGAAATTTGTACGGATCACCATGGCGACATGAGAATAACGTGGCAGATCAATGAAAGCTACTTAAATTTTGTTAACTGACTATAAAGCCTGAAAAATAGTTTTGCGAATATCGTGTTTTATTCTAATTTAAAAATGTACTCCCAGATACAAGGTCGGAAAATTCTAACATTATAAGCCACCCCATTGATCAAATTATGTTAACATTGTTTGGGATTAAGCTATGGGCATATTAGTATAGTAGAGGTTGTATGTGGTTGTTTCATTACCAGTTTAAGTGTCCAGGATGCTTCTTATTTTAATTCACATCAAATAATGTACCTCAAATAAATATACCTAGGGCAAAGTTCGTTTGGATGCTTTCCTAAAATGCAACACGATGAACGTTTTGTACTATTATTTTGGATCAAATGAACTCCAAAGTATGGAGGTACATTAGCGATGAGTGCTAATCACGGGCTTTCGATTGATATGCAGAACTCCACTATCTGACTCAACAAAAGAGCCTGAAGTGCCGAAAAGTTGCAAAACGACAAATGTGAACTCGTAAAATTTCGGGTTTCGAACTGATAGCATTCGAACGGTTGGAGCGACAACATCTTCCGAAAAATGAGAAGAATGACAACTTCACCCTCAATCGAATGATATGCGATTCCGTAATGTCGGTCAAACGAGCCTTGCGTGGTCAGTATTATAAGTGTACTGGTTGAAACGAAATCGATTGACAAATCAGATCCAAGTGACAACCGAGACAGACACTGTTGAACATCTGCGTTGTGGTTGTTCGATTTGTCATTGTATGATGGTCGTATGTTTTATTATTTGTCTTGTACGTAATAAACGCATTTGACCAATCTTGTATTGTGGTTTTCGATGGTGAATACCAATAACGTTGGATAGATTGACCTCAGTGATAAATTGAGGCACAATTGATGTGCGTGGGTGCTACACGGGCGTAGGGTTATCTGGTTATTGTTGGACCGATGACACGAATGTTGCTATAATTGGCCATAATCAAAAAGATCTATTCTAAGGATAGTTCTAAATAGGATATCAACATTGGGAAGGTCGATTTGCGGTTCAAAGGACGTTTGCAAAATTGATTTGTAAGCTGTTGACATTGACTCCAGGCCAAGCGCTCGATGCGCTTACAAAACAACCAATGTTTTGTGGTGCTCACATCCACATCTCTTACACACCACTACCGGTTTCCGACTGTTTGACGTCATCAGGTGGAAACACTAAGATCAGGTTCAGTGAGCCTTGAAACAGTGGTAAATTGGTAAACAAAGTTATACATGTATGTACTGTTATATAGTTCTTACAAAAAACCATGATGTTCGAATACAGAATCACAGAGTGATTCCTGGCTAAGCGCTCAGGGAGATTATAAAAGACCGATCTATTGTGGTGCTTACATCCCCATCCCTTATACACCACTACCGGTGTATAACTTTGTTTAATACTTTACCACTGTTTCAAGGCTCACTGAACCTGATCTTACTGTCTACACCTGATGACGGAAAACAGCCGGAAACCAGTAATGGTGTGTAGGGGATGGGGATGTGAGCACCACAATACATTGTTGACATTGACCTTATTAGTTTCGAAGAACTTGCGCTTGACGGCTCATGTCGAACCACTGTGTAAATTGTCATCTTCAAGCTGATGAATAGCGGATACTGATAATGTACCAACATCATATAATATATTTTGTATTTCTCATGTTTGGTCTTATTCGTTCTCAGTGTCACTTTCGATTGCGGATTGTTCATCTGTGATGATACAAGGCAAACCCTTTTTCAGCTGCTTCATCTCATGTATTCGAATAAAATCTGGATTTTACAGTGCTTAATGAGCAGTCTCAATTAATATTCTTTTGCTTAGCTTTCAGTACCATTAGAACTTGAGCGCCTAATTTATCACGGACCTCAATTAACGCAGCCTGACTTAAGACAGACGTCAACTAATTGATCGAACCCTTTATTCATGTGGTTTTTAACATCATCGTTCATCCAGAGTAAGGTTTGCTAGCCACACACCCTTTTCGCCTATTAGTCACTTTTGAAATTTCGAAGTCCAGGGAGTAATGACTATCGCTTATCTCGGCTCCATACCGCGTCTATGTTTACGTATCAAACTGAAGACAGGAACCAAGAACTGTGGGATGCCTATCTTTGAGGTTGTGCACCACCACGGTTCTGAATATCTGCCGCAAATATGCATTGAAATTCTAACAGAAGCGTTTAAGTGGAAGTTCTTGTCTATCGCTATATTTTACGTTTATGATTTCCATGAATCAACATAGAATTCAATGGCGCGAATGATGTACTAATGAGAGTGAATTATCTGAACACATTCGGTCTCGATATCGCCATCACAGGGACCACATGTTTACCGGTAATTCAATTCTGTTTGCGTTAGTCTTACGAGGTTGTGTTGTAGAGACAGTCGTATGTTCGATCAATTTGTGCACTATTCTTAACCTTACAGAGTGCAAAACATAAAACAAATTCGAATGAAACTTTGGCGGGAAATCCAACACCGAATGTCTTATCTGGCCTGCAACACACATGATTTTCATTCATAGGATAACAACAAATTCAACGAATGAAAAAAACAGATTAGGTTCGCTAACCTGCGGATTGTTAAGTTAGATAGGGGAACAGTAAAACAATGAAATGTAGGTTAGTAATTGTCAAGACAAATGGGCATTTGTTGCCATGGTTGAATTGTAGGAACATAGCAAAAACAATAAGGTTTGGTTGTCATGGTTTAAAGTAACTCACTTAGGGAGTACAATGAAAGTCATGTATATAGCAAAAACGAAATTTTCTTTATTATGTTTGCATGCAATACGTATGTATCGAAAACAATTAGATGTCGTTTGGCGGTCATAGAAATTGTTGCATAGCAAAAACAAAAGATTTCTTAACTGTAATCAATCGTATCCCGAAGTGATTCTCATAATTCATCTTTCACAATGGACGAAAACATTTCAGTTCACCATAATTTTACCAGTGAATATTCTACGCTGCTTGAATTGAATCGTGATCAAATTTGTGAATATTTCAAAGGACTTATTACTGTTGATTAGTCACCAAAATGACTTAAATAAATTTTCTGATAAACATTCCTTAACCGAGCCCTGATTTACAGTGCTTTAATATTGCAATAGAAAAAGTTAGATTTATGATTATTCCTCTTTTTTCCTTATTTCCTCACCTTTCATCAGTCATTATTTGTGTTTATTAATGATGCATCATTATTAAAATTATTATTATATACTGACATTATCATTATAATTTTATTATTTTTATATATCTTTATTCAAGTGTTCGTGTGATGAGCTTCATTTGTTATCCATATGTTGTTGTTCTGTAGTGTGGCATTATGTATTGAAAGATGACAGACACGTCTTGGGAAAAAAAATAATACGCTGTGCTACATAGACAATCTCACTAGCGCGGGAATGATCGATTCCTTTAATTAAACGAATTTGTCATATTTGCTATGTATGTAAGCCTTTCTGGTCAAGCGGTGGATGAGCAACTATTCATTTTTCATAGATTTATTCATAGATTATATGCAGGTAAAAAGCTTTGCTTTACAAGACCCACAAAAATGTACATCGGGTCGGATGGTAAAAAATATCAAAATATTGTTAGAATATTGTCAAACATAAAAAACATACTTTTCCATGTGGATATCTAGTGATTTTTTGTAAACTTCAACAGTTCCAGATTGTACCACATGAGTAGGTAAACTGTTCCACAGTTGCACATTGCGAACGGAAAATGCATATTTGCGGCAGTTCAACCTGCTATGCTGGTGGTAAAGTTTTAATTGGTGACCTCGCAGATGTGTGTTATGGGAAAGATGAAACAAATGACCGCAAGGATGATTTGTTTGATTAAGCACTGTCCAAATGAATATAAGTGCTCCTCGAATGAACACGTCTATTGACAGAATGAATGAGTATCACACATCCTCTGTACGGTTACCGACAATCACTTTATTCGTTCGCGATCAATATTGATTGATGAATAATGGATAAACGCATGATTTATGAACGTCAGCTGCTTCGCAGCAATATTGCCGTCCTTGCAGTTTCAAAGTTTTGTTTTGTGGACTCTCTGAATCTCATAACGACGGTTTTTAGCACTATATAATATTTGCCAAGGAATTCGATGTAATAAATGTTCACATGGGGCTTTGAATCTGAATAATTTTCGTGAATTTATGAACACAAGATTCACATAGATTGATGATCCCCGTGTTATTCGATACCTTGCAATAACTAAAATTAAACATGGTTCCTAATGAACAAAAATTCAATAGCAATATTTGTTATCACATAGTGTTAGCAAGCAAAATTGAATAAACGAAGAACTCTGAGCTGATAACTATCAATAATAAGTATAAGGAGATGATGTTTTTATTCCATATATCTCGTCATCCTTGTGTTTTTTTAAGCCGGTTGCGTTTGTAACACCGCTTGTTTTTCCTCATCAAAGCATTGACCTTGATTATTATAACTTTCGTTCGTGAGTGCATCGTGACCGCTCTGTACAAGTTTTGGCTGCCGCTATATATTTTCCAGTCAGCCTGCGTTTTCTCCTACTCTAGTGGGACGTTATTGTAGTAATCTGGTCTATTACAAATTGGTGAGCCTGACATACACGCATTCTTCGTGTATCTTTTCCGGTACGTCAAAATTTTTCCTCTTCAAATTGGAGTTTTCAGGTAATTTTTTACCTCGTTTATTCGTGCATTTTATTTGCATCAATTGCTCCTGTTTATCATCAGTGATTGTAAACGCGTTATTTCGGCTTCGACTGTCATCACAATACCCAGCTTTATTCCACAGGACCCTGAGTATTGGTTTTATTTTTTGGAAAGTGCATTTAGTTCTAAAAATATAATTAATGACTCCGGCATGTTTTCACAATTAACTTAGAAACTCCCCGCGGATGTGTTATTAAAGGTACGCGACGCAGTCCTTACTGCACCCATAGGTGACCATTACCGTATCGTCAAACAAGCCGTGATTTTTCGCACGGTTCCTTCTGAACGATCTAGGCTAGAGCAGCTGTTCGGCAACTTAGAAATTGCCAACAAAAATCCATCTACCATACTAATGGAGATGCGCCTCCTGCTCGGGTCATAGCACATGGGCGAGTCCTTACGAAAGGAACTATGGCTCCAGCGTTTACATCAGTGCGTGCAACCCATCTTGGTTGCTGCGAAAAGCATTGCGGTATCTGAGCTTCAAATAGTTTAGAAATATTAAACAGGTATACTTGAATTCAACCGTTGAATAGAAATCTTACAAAGAACTACATGATTCAAATAGAGAATCACAAAGTGATTCGCGTTCAAGCACTCATGGCGCTTATATACGGCTAATATATTGTCGTGCCCATATACCCGACACATACACACTGCAACTGGTTTCTGTCTGTTTGCCGTCATCAGGTGGAGAATGTAAGATCTGGTTCAGTGAGCATTGAAACAGTGGTATATTTGTTAACAAAGTTATGCTTGTATGTACCAGTTGATTAAGGTTCCTAGAAAGAACCAAGATTTTCAAGTACAAAACCACAGAGCTATATCTGACCGAGCACATGAGACGCTTTATTAACCACTAATATTTTGCTGCATTCACATCACCATCACTTTCACCCGACAAACGGTTTAAGGATGCAGCCAATGTAAATGACGAAATTTTTGTGAAAATTCCTTTCTATTTTCTGTTTGAACAATTGGATTCTTCTTAATTCTCAACAATTTTATCTTACATTGTTTTTGTGTACACATTTTCCTTATGCACTTGTATAACCCGTTTTGTTTTACTGAAGTAATTTATATTGCTTGGCTGCCATTAAAATTCCACATATTTTGCTCGTGGTATTTGGAGAAAACAGAGACGATTGTTCACCATTGTATTGGTAATTTTATTCCTTTGCATTTATCATTTGGCAGTCTATCTTGTCAGCATTGGCTGAATTTATTGTTGTCATTTGGAAACTTTGAGCATTTTTGGCTCACATCATTTGTACAACCCGGTACAGTTGAGGTTTGTCTATTGTTATTGTCTATTAATATTGTCAATAGAACCGTAGAAAACTCGAATCATTGTTTTGAATTGTCGAACTAAGAAACGGGTGGACTACGCGTTAAACAGCGACTTTAGTCGTTACAGTTCTCAACTCGGATTGTTCTATTTGGAGAAACAGAAAATTGAATTGCTCATTTGGAAACGGTCAATTTGGATCGTCTGCCTATTTGAACAAGGATCAACTTGGATCTTCGTGCCGCAATTCTATTTTGTTTCAAACTTGGTGACGTCCCCTGTTTTTCTTTTTTTATATCTTCGTTTTTGCATTAATTGATAATGCCTAAAAAATCGAAACGGTTGATCCCTACTGGGAAACATATTGATAGTGAATTTAATGACACTGCTGGTTCCGCCTCACATAGCTCTTGCTTGTCGCCTTTAGGTAGTTGTAATTTAGAACCTAAACCCGAACAGGCTATGAGAGATTTACAGCAGGATTTAGTAGTAGTGAAGGAAATAATAGCTCGGTTGTGCCGATCCAACGACAATCCGGTGGCTAATTTTCCTGTCGCTGATCGTCAACTTGGATCGGAAGTGGGCAAAGCGCCACGAAGAATAGTGAACGATTCTGCTCCACTTCCAAAGGTTGAATTATCATCATTTGATGGTAATCCAGTGGACTACTGGAAATTTATAAAGCAGTTCGAATGCCATGTGGAATCAAAAACTACTGATTCTGGTCAGCTTCTATTGTACCTCACATATTATTGCCGAGGTAAAGCTCGAAATGCGATTGATGCTTGTGTGATGTTGCCGCCTGAAGAAGTTCATAAAAGAGCACGCAGCATTTTAAAGGAAATGTTTGGCCTACCTCATGTTGTTGAACGCTCGTTATTGAACGAGATGTTGAGTGAAGCAACACGGGTAAGAAACACTTCCGATAGTCTGTCAAACCTCACTTTGAGGATAGAAAACTGCCAAATTGCTTTGAAGCAAATGAGTTGTGGAGCAGATTTATATTCTGTAACCACCTTGGAAGGCGTTGTCAAGTGTCTACCTGTCGCCTTACAGCATCAGTGGGCTGATGCGGCGGATCAACTCAGCATGGATGGCCATGGAGTCACATTTGAGCACCTGACACAATTTGTGTCACGGCGTGCACGTATCGCAAGGAGCAGGTTTGGGCAGCTGCTTGAAACAACTAGCTCAAACACGCATCATCAATCACCTCGTGCATACCCAAATGCGAGGAGTGGTTTCCAAACCACTGAGAAAAGAAATGTTTTTGTTACCACAAGTGATGTAAGGCCTAGCATGAAATGTTGCATTTGCCAGGCATCTCATGAGTTACAAAATTGTCCGAAATTTATTGAATCGGATGTCAAGTCGCGCTGGGAAATCGCCAGGCGCAACTCTGTTTGTTTTCTATGTCTGCGACCGTCACATGGCGCTGTGTCATGTAGATAAAAGCCGTTGTGCACTGCCGAAAATTGCGGTACACGACACCACACACTTCTACACTACAACCACGCTGCAGAGAAACCGTCCATGAATATTCACTTCAGCCATGCGGCATTCAGTGCTAAAGTGTTCTTAGGTTCTGTACCCATCGAGATCGAGACTCCAAATGGGCTTATGAATGCAGTTACCTTCTTGGATAGTGGTTCTGATACCACATTGATTCTTAATGACATCGTTGAACAGAACAGGATGCCTAAAAGTCCTGCGCAAGTTTCATTGACCACCTTGGGTCATCAGCATAAACTTACTTGTTCTCGTTTGAAATTTAAAATACACTCGTTTGACGGCAGTCAAGTAATCCACGTCCCTGAGGCTTACACAGTAGAAAAGTTGCCGCGTGCATCACAATGTCCAATGATAGTCTTGAGTGAACGGCCTGCATACTTGAAAGACGTTGACTTCTTTGATGTTAGTTATCAGCCTGTGACTGTGCTCATAGGCTGTGATGTCCCTGAAGCACATTAGGCGTTGAAACAGCGCTTAGGAGGCAGGCGCGGTCCATTTGCAACCGAAACGCTGTTGGGGTGGATTCTGCAAGGGCCGGCATGCCGAACTCCAAAGGATATCTTGTGTTTGAATTCTTCTTTGGAGCAAGGGTCCATTTATGAATGTGTCAACCGTCTGTACAATGCAGAATTTGCAGACATATCCGCTGAAGGAAATGAACGATCGCGAGATGACGAAGATGCATTGTTGCTCGTAAAAGGATCAAAAATTTTCGACGGTCATTTTCGGGTACCGCTATTTCGGAAGCCTGATAGAAGCAAACTGACCACAAATTATTTGTCAGCGGAAAGGCGCTCAATCTACTTGCGGCGTCGATTTGAACGCGATAGTGTTTTGTTCGAGCGTTACAGCAAGGTTATGGCACATCATTTGGAGATTGCTTATATCGAACCTGTTCTGAATAATGCCACGATGAATATTGTATGGTATTTGCCTCACCATCCGGTTTTCAATCTCAAGAAACTGGAAAAGCTGTGAGTAGTTTTTGATTGTGCGGCTAAACACAATGGTGTGTCGTTGAATGATGTACTATTTCAAGGACCAAATCTGACAACAAATTTGATCGACGTATTGCTTCGCTTTCGATTACATGTATATGCTGTTGCTGCTGACATTGAAGAGATGTTCCTCGAAGTCAAAGTGCCAAACTATTATAGAGACGCACTTAGAATTCTTTGATGGGAGGATAATGATATGCGGGGTTCAATTAAAAAATTTAGGATGACAGTTCATCCCTTTGGGGCAACGTCGTCCCCATTTTGCGCTACTTTTGCACTGCGTAAAACGGTCGAGGATTTCGTTCATTTATTTGAAGAACGAATTGGGAATTATGTTCCGAAAGATTTTTATGTTGATGATTGTTTAGTATCAGTGCCCACTCAGGAGGAAGCGAAGTCCTTGATAAGGCAGTTGTCATCATTGTTACGAATAGGAGGTTTTCGTTTGACTAAAGTGAATTTCCAATGACCGTATCTTACTTGATAATGTGCCTGGGGATGACCGCGCACCCAACGTACAAGCCATTAGCCAAGATAAGCTACCGATGGAAAGAATGCTGGGTGTTAAATGGGATGCAGCCACAGATGAGTTTGCGTTTGATCTGAAACTTGCAAAACGCCCAACAACGAAACGAAGTTCATTGTCAGTAGTCAGTGGTTTGTATGATCCACTTGGCTTGATGAGTCCTTGGATTTCCCTGGAAAGAAATTGCTACAACGTTGTTGCAGAAAAACTTTGGGTTTGGACGAACCGATGTGTGATGATCTTCAGTTAGTGTGCGAAAAGTGGATCAACAGCATGCATTCGATCAAAGAGTTACGTGTTCCACGACGCATTTGCGAAGTAAATGAAGGTATGAGGTCCTTAAATCTACAAGTCTTCAGTGATGCCTCAAAATCTGGCCATGGCGCCGTTGCATACGGTCTTTCATGTAGTGATTCAGTCATGTCGCCGGGTTGACTCCTGTTTTCGAAATCTCGAGTGAATCCTGTGAAAACGGTTTCTATTCGTAGGTTGAAATTGTCTGCAGCTGTTCTTGCGGTACGTATATATTTGATACTGAAATCCGCTTTCGGTGAACTAGTTAAAGACATCAACTTTTGGACTGATTCGATGACTGTTTTGTATTATATTATCAATCGAACTAGTCGCTTCTCAACGTTTGTAGCGAATCGCTTGACGTTCATACACGAACAAACGATACCATGCCAGTAGAGGCATGTTGGTACCCGTTATAATCCAGCTGATTTGACCTCACTGGGTGCCATGGAGTTGTCTCAATTGGAATTTTGGTTAAACGGCCCTGACTTTCTAAGACAAACCATTGATACGTGGCCTAAAATTGTTAATCCGCAGCGCACCGAGCAAACTGAATTCAAGCGTGTTAATTGTAACATTACGTCAAAGTATTCAGAACGAGGAATAGACAACATTCTTCATCGATTCTCTAGTTGGAAAAGACTTTTACGCTCCATTTCGTGGCTGGTCCGTTTCAAACGTTACATTGTTGTTATGTTTGGTCATTATTCCGATAGATCCTTATCGGTAGGCAAACTTGGTTTTGATGAATTACAAAATGCCGAATCCGACGTTATTCGATTGACGCAGCAGATTGCCTTTGGAGACATAGTGCTAAGTGAACCCTGCAAAGTCAATTTTTCATCGTTGAGTAAATTACGCCCTTTCATTGACCAGGGTATGTTGAAGGTTGGTGGAAGACTGTAGCATTCTGATCTTGCAGTTGAATGCATTCATCCCGTAATATTTCCCAAGAAGCATAATGTTACTGACTTATGGATTCGTAACGTTCATTTGCTCGAAGGACATTTAGGGCCAGCGCATACCCTTAGCGTCCTGCGCAGAACATTTCGGCCTATCGGTGGACTGTCATCTATAAAGCGGGTACTTGGAAAATGCCTCATCTGCAAAAGGTTAAATGCGAGACCCGCATCTTAACTGATGGCTGATCGTCCTCCAGCTCGCGTTGCCACAGGCTCGTATCCTTTTGCCAAGGTGGGATTGGACTATTTCGGACCGTTTGAAGTAAAGCGAGGTCGATCTGTAGAAAAACGTTATGGATGTTTGTTTTTTTTGCTTGCAGTCACGCGCTGTTCATATAGAAGTAGCCCATTCTATGGATACCGATTCCTTTTTGATGGCGCTCTTCCGCTTCATTGATCGTCGAGATAAACCCCAAGTCATATATTCAGATAACGGATCCAACTTCGTCGGTGCTGAACGAGTGCTGCGTATTTAGTTGAAAGGATTGGAATGCGACGGTTCATCGGAAAGGCTAGCTTCACACAGTATTAAATGGTGTTTCAACCCTCCATACTCTCGTCATCGAGGAGGTGTTTGGGAACGATTGATAAGATCAATTCGTCGTGCTTTGAATGTTACATGCGCACAACAAACACCATCCGACGAGACCCTGCAAACCGCCTTGATTGAAGTTGAGCGGATTCTGAACAACAGACCGCTTGTTCCTTTTTCTTCAGACGACATCGACTCCCTTTCTCTGTGTCCCAACGACTTGTTGCTGAATCGCTCAAATGATGGAATGCGTTCTGAAGATGGGTTTGTTGACAGTTACAAGAGAAATTGGAAACAATCGCTGCACTTGGCGAACGTCTTTTGGAAGCGTTGGAAGTCAGAGTATCTACCACTGCTACAGACAAGACAGAAGTGGATCCATCGTAAACGTAATTTCCGCGTTGGGGATATCGTACTAGTGAACAATGTTGAAGCTCCGAAGCGTGCTTGGCCACTAGGTATTGTTGTGGATATTCACGTGAGCGAAGATAATTTAGTCAAGTCTGTTGTTGTTCGTACAAAGAATGGTTTGGTTACCCGCGATATACGGAAAATTTGTCTGCTGGAAGGATCTCAAGAAGACGAAGGCCCCGAGGTTGGCGCGGTGGCGCAAATAAGGCATGCCCAAACTTCTTGAAGGGTCAGGAGCGAAGCTGGAGGACGTGGTTAGTCTACGTTTGGCAAACGTTTTCTCTATAAAAAGCCACATATGTCCAGTGATAGCAATGCGATGTGGCGTGTGTGAATCGCCACTCAATAAAGTCATTTGCCGTTTGTCTTGCCTTTTTTTAGGTTAAGATTGGAGTAGTTGGGTAGGGAGGCGGAACCAATCAGTTAATTTCATTCAGAACACCAGGTTTAGAAGGAATTAGGCGGGAGGTGTGAATGACGAAATGTTTTTGTAAAATTCCTTCTTATTTTCTGTTTGAACAATTGGATTCTTCTTAATTCTCAACAATTTTATCTTACATTGTTTTTGTGTACACATTTTCCTTATGCACTTGTATACCCCGTTTTGTTTTACTGAAGTAATTTATATTGCTTGGCTGCCATTAAAATTCCACATATTTTGCTCGTGGTATTTGGAGAAAACAGAGACGATTGTTCACCATTGTATTGGTAATTTTATTCCTTTGCATTTATCATTTGGCAGTCTATCTTGTCAGCATTGGCTGAATTTATTGTTGTCATTTGGAAACTTTGAGCATTTTTGGCTGACATCATTTGTACAACCCGGTACAGTTGAGGTTTGTCTATTGTTATTGTCTATTAATATTGTCAATAGAACCGTAGAAAACTCGAATCATTGTTTTGAATCGTCGAACTAAGAAACGGGTGGACTACGCGTTAAACAGCGACTTCAGCCGTTACAGCCATCATCAGGTGGAGATAATAAAATTTGGTTCAGTAATCATTGAAAAAATTGATAAAGTTGTACAGTAAGGTATGCTTGAATATGCAGTCATTAGCTGACGGAAAACAGCTGGAACCCGGTTGTGTTTTGTATTTGATATGGATGCGTATATATCAAAATACTGGTCGTTTATGGGAGCCTAACAAAGAATCCCTCTGTGATTCTGTAATTCAACATAGCTGTTCTTTGAATAAATCCCATTAAACCTTCGCATCTTATTATACACATGCTAAACACTTTACGACTTACCCAATGATCATTGAACCTGATCTTACTCTCCCCACCTGATAATGGCAAACAACCAGAAACCAGTTGTGGTGTTCTGGATATGTGAACCACAATTTCATCGATCATTTCAAATGAATAATCACAATTCATTTCATTTAATTACTCAATGCTCTCAATAGCTAAAAGCATAAACGTACATGATCCAGCTACATAGATTGCATATTGGAACATAAAGAAAGCCTTTCCTTCGAATGCCTCATAAAATTCGATCATTTACGACAACGGGTATGAGACTTATGGCAGGTTATGGAACAATTCTTATATGTAATATAACGTTCTTACGCAAATTCTACGTGGAAGTGGTATAAAAAATAAATATTCAGTAAATTGGATGCTAAACCACGTTATTTCCTTAATGTCAAAATTGTGTTCATTCCCGTCTAAAAAAGAAGCGTAAAATAAAAATATATAAATTTTTTCTGGATGGTATCATGAAGATATCGAAGCACTTCATATGTGGTCCTAGTGAAACTACCTACTATTCAATATTTAAAAATGTTAAATATTAGACGTCGGTAAATCATTCGAATTCGCATAATCTCTGCGATTTCAGCAACTTCCATGGGTTACGGAAGAGAAAGACATAGGTGTGTATATTATCACTAACTTGAAGTCTTCGCGGTAGTGTTCTGTTGTATACAAAAAGTCCTGCAAAAGCTTTGCATAGCTTAGAAGGATCTTTGGTAGTTTTCAAAACAGATACTCCCACGAAAAATTAATACCTATATCAGAACAACAGGACATACGAGGTGAGGATTGCGACTCTAAACCTCGTGGCTTTTCGTACCCTCGTTTCAGGGGTGACTTGATCCTGCTGTTCAACGTTCTGCATGCAGTGGATCACCCACTGGAACACCTGTCTTATCAGCAAGAAGCATATGGTCGCAGATCTCTTGACCAAAATTCCACACTCTAGATCAAATTTTCGAAGATTATTCTTCGCTGTCCTAGTTTGTTTTATATGGAACTCTCTGCCCCAACATAACTTTTGTGCATCAAGCCTAAACATATTCAAGGCTGAACTTGACAAGTATATGTTGGCCAAATCCAACTTCGCACCTAAATACAAAAGCTGATTTTTCATATTGATAAAATATTTGCGTTGTTCTTATGCATTCCCCATATCTTTAACTTATGATTACTCTAAATTTTTGCTTTTTAGACCATTGAATTTTTGAATTATAGTGAATTTAAAAACCTTTTGTGATTATCTTACTTACAGCCATTTTAACCTTGCGACTCCAAGTTTCTTGTTCAGTTTATAAATTCATTGTACTCGCAATTATCATTCTATATACTTGACAGAATTCTATATACCTGACGTGACGTGCGGTTGGATTAATTTCGACCTCCGATACTTTTGGGTATAACTTTCTTCGTTTTCATCCGATCGGTATGATTTTTGGATTTCTATGTGAAATCTTGCTACGTCAGATCGATTTATACAAGAATCATCCATCTGCAAAGTGTCGTTGTTTATGTGCCTCAACCGTGGATTTTTCTACAGTTCATTCGTTTATTTGAATCGCTTATGTGTTTATGCTGTTTGATTAACCAATCGGTGTTTACCACAGTCGGGAACTACTCGGAGAAACACAACGTGAAATCAATTTCACGCCGAAAATCTCAAAGCGAATCTGGCGCATTAGCGGCTAAATCGGGTGACTATAAGATTAAAGAATTTGAGCATCTCATGTTCTCGTTTGCATATTGGCCGTAATGTGTTCTCGGCTAGAAACTACTTTTATTGAAATGTCTTGCCCATGGGAGTCCTACTCTTATAATCTTACACTTTATTACTTCAATGCTCGATGAATACATGTCAAAGCATACGCGATATGACTGTCCATATTAATTAGCTGATTAATCAATTAGCTGATTATCCTGTGGTTTTTGTTAAAATGATATTTTCTACAGTAAAATCATTTTTTAGTAATGATTGTTGAGCACAGACTGAGGGAATATCATTGAAGAAGCCTCTCGTATGAAGCCCGGATAGACACCCTAATTATTGACGTTCTGTTAAGATATCGACGTTAAACAATAACCGCATTTTATATATAGATTTATTCATAGGCGCTATGCAGGGATGCAACCTATGCTTTACTACTTTCTCCAAATAATGTTGTCACATAGGAAAGTCATTAGTAATTCACACAAGCTTAGCCTCAAACATCCGATTGTTACTCCAGATTCGTCTTTTTTGCTAACGTGAGTTCGCCGAATAATTCTCTTTTCATGCTTAATTATTCATGTATTTTGTTGACATGGCGTCAATCATTATTTAGACCTAATCTAGAGTCCGTAGCTGGAAATAATGCTCGTACACATTTGTCTGAAACTCCTTAGTGCTTAAATGAATTTGCGGCCTTGTTTCTTTCTGTACACAGCATTTTTGCATGGATACATGGGTTGAGATTTCGAATTTGAAAAATCTCATTTCGTTCAGTAGTAAGTGGCTTACACACAACGCCTCGTGGAAGAACAACCGTAACGTCTATTCTTCCAGAAAATACCGACAGTGTTTACCTTAACAGACATCGAATGTTGTTGTCATTGAGGTCTATCTTTCATGTTTAGTCGGAATAAATTATACGCTATATATCTAACCCCCATAAGCCTGCGATTGAAAGATGGAGATCCGGCCGATTTTTCGCTAATTAGAGGTTAACATCGTCTTAAAAAACGTCAAAACATTTTCTACGATATATGCTGAATGAAACTTACAATTATATATATGATAAAATTAGAATACATACCTCGAGATACCTCTGTAAGTGTTTTCATCTAATCATCTAATTCCTCTGGAACATATAACAGATGGCAATTCGTTTTCGAAATCAAAGGTAGAGCGCATAACTAAAAATACTTACGTTCGATATCTGACCATATTTCACAACTCATGTGTTTTGAGAGGAGCTTTATCAAACAGTGGAAAATACTTCCAGGCAATGTTTGGCTAACATATTCATTGAAGGATTTCAAAACGAATTTAGATTAACTTTCCTTAATTTCATCGATGATTCGGCAGTGTCGCTCAAGTGTCTCTGCTATATTTTTGCGGACGATGTCAAGTTTATCTGATCACTGAAATAACAGGATCTTCTTGAGGATATCGAAAAGGTCATCAAGTGGTCTTCTACATAGGATCTACCAGTTACCTTCACTAAAAGCTTTCTCTTCTCTAAAGTCATTAAGAAGCTGGAGGTTGCTGGATCAGAAGATATACTTGAGCTAAATGGGGTGCCGAAAGTTTGTGACTTCGGTAAAGAGGTTTCAGCGGACTCTAAATGGGCTGAATAATGTGCAGCTGCTGCACAACGCGCTAACAGCGAGCTTATTCGCCTCCTATCAGTTTTATCCCGCAGATGCCCGGAATTTTTTATAACATTATACAAAGCTGTCGTGAGACTACATCTCGAGTATTGCGTTTAAGTATGGTCACCTTATTTGGAAAAAGATACTGCCAGGCTTAAAGGTGTTTAACACCTAGCTACTCGTATGACTGTAGTGCAATCAGGTAAGTTGTATGAGGAACGATTGCTGAGCATATATGTCTTCTCGCTGAAAAGAAGGCGGCTACATTGGGACCTGATTGAAACCTTCAAAATAGTGACAGGTTTCAGTACTGTAGATCCAAGTGAAATTCATGCTCTGGCGCCAAGTGTGGGTACTCGAGACCTCCATTAAAACTGGCCAAGCGACATGTCAGGTCAAATGTTCGTAAGTACAAATTTAGTGAAAGGGTAGTAAATTAATTCAAACGTCTTCATAAAGAAGTTGTTTGTTCTACTTCGGTAAAGGGTTTCAAAAAGGGACTGGACTACGTGTGGTTTTCTTAATTTTCCGATATTATCCGTAACTGAATAGTTGGTATGATCCCCATGTTGTCTTTCGAACGTACTAATGTCTCTGCTCACCAATTGGTGAATGGAGATTTTTTGTTGCATTCAAGATTCAAGATTTAACATTCAAGAATTTATGGTCACAAAAAGCACATAGCTTAACAATTACCATATCATAGTAAATATTCGTTCGGGAAATAGGTATAAAATAAACATGTAATGTCAAGTATAGTAAAGTTGTATAGTAACGATGAGTCAAAACGCAGGTGTCGTCAAATCGTTATGCAACAAATAAGTATGCAAATTTCGAATAAACGATTCGATGCTAGGAGAGATGCCAAGAGTTTCGGGGAGGGAATTCCAAATGAAACAGACACGTACACAATAAAAAATATCGGAGACAGCTGATACCGGAGTGGGGAATTTGCAGTGTCCAGATTACTCGCATGCCAGAATATATTTGTAAAAATATTGTTTGAAGTGATGGACGCTCTTCTGTGGCATACAATCAAAAAATCTGGACGCTGGATTGGCTGGTTAGTCACTTACTGTTTGTGCAAACTGAACTGAACTGAACTGAAATTGTGTTTATGTGATGAACCTAACTATGACAAACCCCTGTTTATCACCTTAACTTTCGTTGTATATTGGCATTTAACTCTGATAAGATCATATGCAATTTGTTCTTCTACTGCTCCTAATAAAGGATTCAGATTTTGATTTTGATTTCTGTGCTACCGCGAGAACAATTTCATCGACCTTGTAATACAATTATTAGCAAAATTTCAAAATCCGTACGCTGAGTAATGGAGGCTTCCAATAAAGTTGTCAATTATCTTGAACAGAAAATCCACGATAGTTCCGAATTTTCACCAGTGTGGATTGAAATCAAGGATACGTATTCGAAAAAGTAAGTTTTTTATTCTATGCGAAATTTTTCCCATAAAGAATAAATGATTCTTTTTCGATCATCGTATTTTGGCGCCGAAGACGTCGTACAGTAAATTAATCTAGATTTTCATCTTTCTGATGACTTTTTTCATAAAATGTTGTCATCAGTGCTCATTGAGTTAACTCTGATAATCCATCGTATACCTGTATCGGCCGAGATTTATGCCACTTAATATTTACATTTTTTTCGTTCAATAGTTTATTACCGTATAAGAAGCTAAGAGCTTTTACAAATCGCAGGATAGATTGAGTGGTGGGTCGAAAAAGCAAAGAAAGAAATAAGTGAGTTTCCAAGGTTTTATAGCTGGCCTCATTCGCGGTTAGCCTGCACCATCAATGATTTTTGTGACATTTGGGCAGGTAGGGCGTCAACCCGGGACACAGCTACCCACCACATCCTCCGGAACAGGGTCAGTTGAAACTGCGTGTGTTCGGAATTCCGATACTGTGATCTAGAAGAGCAATGAAAGTGGCAGAGTTAGTGGGGTTGTTACGAAAATGCAAATGACACAGAAAGTTAACATACCGTTACCACGAGCTAGTAAGTTTAGGGAGAATGTGTACAAAGATGAAAATAGTGTTCATGGGATTACTTAAGTCTTGGGAGTGGGAGATTTCATGGAGGTGAGAATCGAGGAGACCTTTGAAGGCACGAAAGAAGCATCCTCAAAAATCGTGCCTTCAAACTCACAGAAAAAAGCTGTGTCGACATTCAAGCCTGCTCTGGTGATGTTACCGTTTTAGCTCATGTCCTCGGAGGTTATTGCTCGAAGAGGGGACGAATAGGTAGTTGCGTGGCTGGGAGTGGTCAGTCAAGATCCGGTGGGTAAGTAACAAGTCACCGCGGATATGCAATCTTGCAGTATTTCTGTGCTGTGCGGCTAACATCGTCCTAAATTGATTGGCCACCGGTAGTGAGCTCCATGTTGAAACACGCTGGAGTCTCACTACCATTTCTATTTTTTGTCATGTCTGTCTAGGCCTGGCAACCTGATGAACACATATGAAAACACAACCGTGATCCAGGCAAAGTGCCGCACAGTCAGAGACTGCACGTGGGCTAACATACTGTCAGGTTGCCCAGGCCTGGCAGAAGGAACATCTTTGCATCGCCAAGGCTGCCAAGCCTGTTCAGCGTACTCCAAGTGTGGGCGGATGTAGACATCCAGCATTGTCGGGAAGAGAAACCGGTCAAACCTGCCGAAAGCGCGGCGAAGTAAGCCAATGTTGCGATTGGCTGCTTCTGCGGCTCGTTCGCATTGCGTGATGCAACCGAGATCTTGTCAAACACTGAAGTACTGTTGTACCCAAACTGTAAGCGACAGGATCTGAGTGTCGGATGGTGAGAACGCTACACTTGGACATGTTAAATGGGAGATGATTCCTTAAAGACCAGCTGTGTGAATAATCTAAGTCATTTCGTAGGGCATGTGAATCCCTTGGCGATTTGAGTGAGCGCCAGATTTTGACATCGTCCGCAAATAGGAGAAACGGCGATTCAATCTTCTGGCCAATGTCATTGATGAAAATGATGAAGAGTCGGGGACCAAGAACGGAGCCTTGTGGCAGATCGCACTTGATTAGGAAGCGGGCTGAATAGCAGTCACGAACACAGGGAGCGGCCTCGAAGAAAGTACTTCATCCAGGACAGTGAGAGTGATTCGTCAAACTCTTCTAATTTTATCATAACTAATGCAATGTTGCTGTGCGTATATCACTGACCTAGTTTTTTGCTCTTTATTAGTTACCCATATCCTTAACACCCTTTACCTGTTTTATGTTCATCCAAGCGATTCCTTTTCTACTTAAGACAAAATCCATTTATTTTTTATCCGACTATTTTTAGGTTATGGCATCAACTCACTACGAAACTACAGGAATGTTTCAGTCACCCAAATTTTCGCGCTATAACTAACCTTATCGAGGTACTGTTTTTGTTCACCTTTTAACACTTTTAGCTGAACGATGTATTTCTCAGTGACTTCCGAACAAAGTTTGTGTGATTTTTTTATTTACTAAATAGAATAAACCCATTAGCCCTAGCTGAACTTTGTGTACCAATCAGTGAGCAAATGGTGGAAAAAGGTAAGGTATGTTTTTGTATTACACTTTTAAGATCCTCAAGAGGGTATTAGGTATTTGGAAGAAATGCGCGACAAGGTAGGCCAAATTTTCGTTTCACTACGACATATTTTTCAATGCATTTCGTTCAACATATTCCAGCATTATTGTGGCTGGTGAATTGTGTGAAGTATATGCATCGTGATTTGATTTCGCTTGCAACATCACCAAACTTCGTCCATTGTTTCCACTGTTTGATAACTGACAGTTTTATCAATTTTAGTGTCGTAATATGTTTCTTTTCCATCCACGATTATCCTGCTTGTACCATGAAAAAGTGTATTGAGATTTCGAAGGATTACTTGTTTTCCACTCAAGCGAGTGTCGGGACACAGCCTTCGATATTACTGAGTCACAATTCGGTGGTTCATTCAGTCTCGTTGCTAAGCGGACAGGCAATGGCGAACGCTTTCTTCAGCGATGTGCACAGCACTGATTATTGATTAGTAGCACTTCGTTTAGGCACAAAAAGCGGCAGTGTGCAATTTGGCGTCCGCCTAATGATGATCAGCCATGAACGCAAATTGACCATATCGCCATCAGCGCTCCTTCTGCAACATTGAAATTCTCTTTTTCAAAGATAGTCATTTATAAGCGCATAGCTTTCGAAAAGAAGCTCCTACAATTCAACAAGCGTATCGTGGTAGTTTAGTAGATAATTTTTCTACTGGGGCGTCTGAAATAGCACAGCAGTGAAATGCGATTGATGCTGTAGTGCAAGATGTCGCGGAGTCGGCGTGTTGCAGTTCCAACTCTAGCAGAACATCCCACTGGATTTCTCAACCGATGCTTCTATTAGTAGATGAATGGCGAAGGATTCCTTCTGGTTCACAATATAATGCAGAACGAAGACGCCAGAAATAATCTCAAGCGAAGCATTCGATCAGATGGGGAAGCGTAGTGGCTGTAAAATTTGAGGAAATAGAGATAGCCATTCGGGTAACTTCCGAAAACCGTTTCAGCTAATTCGATCTACAGGTTCTAGAACCATTGGAGTTAGACAGAGAACGATAGTGCCTTAATCGCTAACAAAGTCCGTCGCTTGTCTCGTTGGACGGAGCATTTTCGTTAGCAATTTACCTGGCCTGCAGCAAATGGTGCATTCGTGTTGTAAACCCTGGTCAGTTGATTCAGCTCCTCCGAGCGAAGCCGAAATAAAGCTCGGTATTCAGTCAATTGCACGGATGTACAATGGCCTGTCAGCTAACTTTTTTCTGCGATTTGTGGTGTCGGATACGGCTATCCAATTTCACCATTGTTGTTCAATTTTGTAATTGATGCATGTGGTATGATGGTATGAAGACACAAGCCTGATCCAGGCAAAGTGCCGCACAGTCACAGACTGCACGTGGGCCAAGATACTGTCAGGTCGCCCAGGCCTAGATAGATATGAGGAAGAAAAAAGAACAGAAAATGGTAGTGAGACTCCAGCGTGTTTCAGTATTCAGCTCACTACCTCTGGCCAATCAGTTTACCACGACATTAGCAGCACAGCACAAAGTACTGCACGTAATGCATGTAATGCAGGCATACCAGCATCGGGCATTCAAATAGGTTGCGATAAAATCTTTCCAATTTAGATTACGCCGGCGACTTAGTTCTCCTTTTTGATTCCTATACGGCTACTTTAGACCGACTATGTGGTATCATCATCATGAAGCACAAGTCTGGAGCCAGACAAAGTGCCAAGCAATATGAAACGGGAAAAGCAGATAAGCAAGTGCGTGAAAAAAAGCAGGCAAGCGGAATATGCAAAAGCAAAAAGCAGCTTGTTTTTGTAGTTTCACTGCATGCGATTTTGTGGTTTTTGGTTTTGGTTTTTTTGTATAAAATAATGCCGGATAAAAATTATGACACAATAAAATACACTGGCGCCACTGACTTCGGTTTGCAGCCATATCGCTAAGGTTTCCAGCCAACCATTAGGTGGAGCTTTTGAACCCTACACAGGCAAACGAATACTCCCAACTGAGCCTAGCGCTACGGTGAGTTTCTTCATCCCAACGCGCCACGTCATGGACTGGCCACCCGATCGTTTCTCCCAGCTTCTTCCAGGCTCCTCAAATAAGGCGCGATACGGTAAACGCTGAGTAGGCATTCTTAAAATGATGGTATCATACCATCATTCCGTATGCGCTTTGCACCTCCCAAGTGCAAAGTTCTGTTACAGGATATTGTCCGATCGAAACATCGGTAAGCCTCAATAATGAAGAACTTGTTTTAGGTAGTTGCATAACTAATAACACGTCGTTATATAAAGAGATTTCAACTTGCATTTTCAAAATTAAGATAGTTTTTTTCTAACGAATCATATGTAGCGTCAAAAAGGCTTGTCTCTAAAGCTTAAGGCAATGTGAAACCTTGACACTCAGAAAGGAAAACATAAGACGTCTGCAGATCTTCAACAATCAGTCTCCACACGATCGCTGGAGTTACTTGGCACCGTCGGATACGTAACGCAACTCTCCGTAATAAAATTTTTGTTAGCGACGTAGATATCGAAAAACAAGTTAACATACATAGACTGTGCTGGTTAGGCTACGTATTGCGAGTGGGAAATTATCGTTTTCTTAACGCGGCTTTGTTTGCCACTCCTAACTCGTAATAGCGTCGTTGTAAGGGTGATCAGATTCTGACTTGGCTCAAGCAGATGAAAGCTTTGACACTCAAACTATCCACAGTTTTTGCGACCGTCTCCCAAGTTGGTTTTCAAAAGATTAGAATTCGCAGTGGATTCTTACTCTTAGTAATATGGTTGAAAATCGTGTTCAGAGGCGGTCTTAATGTAGACATCTTATTGGAGTGTTTGATTTATCTTGCATGTTGTCAAGTGAAGTGGTGATGAAACCTTGTTATGGTGCGTGACAGTGAAAGCCGCAAGGAAGCTGTCATGCTGATGCCGCTCTACTCGTTCACAACACTTGATTGAATGCAAGTTTGATTCGAGTTGTCGGCACCTCATACCAGTATGTCTGTGCCTAATCTTTTTTATGGTCAGTGGCTTTTTAGGTCTCACCCTTCCCATTTTTTAGACTTTTTTACTATGCCATGGTTGTATTGCAGTTATACAGTTTGTAATTTTTACCGGTGTAATGCTGTCAGTGTTGATGATGAAGCCTTCGATCAGACGCTTTCTTTGTCAAGTTGAACGTAATCTGCATAGGTACGCAGTTGTGCAATGTTTTTGTATTGTGCAGGTACTACCGTGCTAAATTGAATTAAAAAAGGTAGTGAGCTGCATGCGTAAACACACTGTAGTCTCACTACCATGTTCTCATTTTCCCTCACTACCAGTTCTATTTTCTTTCTCACATCAGTCTAGGCCTGGGCAACCTGACAGTATTTTAGCCCATGTGCAGTCTCTAACTGTACGGCACTTTGTCTGGATCAGGCTTGTGCTTCCATACATACATATGTCCCGAAACCATGTTCACTGGCAGTCTTGAACTAAGTAGCTTCTTAGAGTTTTGTTTAACCTTGTATACTCTCCACTGGAGTGACGAGAAAAACTTATGATGCATGGCAGCGAAAACCGCAAGAAAGCTGTCGTCCTGATGTGTCTCTGCTCGTTCACCAAACTTGATTTAATGCATGTTTCATTCGAGCTGTAGTCACCTCATACCACTTTGTTTGTCATTACTATAGCTATTTAAGTCCCACCCTTATTCATCTTTCATGCTTTTACTTTTTCGTAATTGTATGGCATTTAAACTTTCGGTACAAGCTACCGGTGCAGTGCTGTCTCTGAGTATGATGTTGATTGTGATTTCGCACATCATACAATATTTAAGGTTATTTATTTCAAACATTTTTACCATATCTAGGCTGCAGGTCCAGCGGCCTTGGGCTAATAGTGGTTATAGTAATAGTTATGGTAAACTTCCCTACCGTGTATTCGTTTTATTGCGGAATTTGTAACAGCTTTTCATATTACATACCGTGCACATTTTGACCCTTGTCTACCTTTCCTTCCATCAGTATGCTCAAAAATCCAAAGAAGCTGTTGTTCTATACAACACCACAATAGGCATGATTTATCTGTCCAAATTGAATGACCTACCAAACGCACGTTCCCTGATTGAATCCACTGGCGTGCAGTTGGAGCAATTCGGAAGTGTTACTTGCGTGCATGCCCGATTTTATCAGCTCAGCTCGCGGTATTACCAGGTAGGTGCTCAATCGTATTTATTCTCTAGGTCCTCCAGTAAGTATGCTTGTATAAAGTTACGGAAACTGATGTTGTGTATGCACATGATTCACCGATGTTTTCTGAGCTGAAATTTCACCACCAATCTTGTTTACAGCATCAAGGAAACTTATTTCCATTCGATAAAGATCTTCATTTGCATGTATTTCCATTGCACATACACCACGACCGATTTCGTGCTATTTTTACTCATCAGGTAGGAATAGTCGGATCAGGATCCGCATGCTTTAAAACAGGAAAGAATTGGTAAAAAAAGTTTAATTTGTAAGCCACCGCCGGATAATGTTGGCACGACCAACCTCTTCAGTTACGTGCCAACACCTGCTGATTTAATGCTTAGATTAATCCACTTTGTCGTATCTCACTTTTGGGACTAATTGAAACTCGGTTTTGTCGCTGTCGATGTGTCATCATTTGTCTGTTGAATTGATTATGGTCCATGAAGATGCTAATCCACGGGCTTTAGTGAAAATTAAGAAGGCGACAAAGTTGTTGTTCCTTGCGTTTGATGCAGTTTCATTTAATGTAATTGAGGTAATGCTGATATGTAGGTATCCAATTAACGTGTTCTGACGGTTGCAGTTAGCCAGTTGGCTTTAATGTATAATTGTGCGACCCTTCGTCCACTTGAACAGATGTCCAATCGTGCAGTACTTATGCTGTACTGCTAACACCGTGCTAAATTGATTGGCCAGAGGCAATGAGCTGCATGCTGATAGAAGCTGAAGTCTCACTACCATTTCCTATTCTTTTTTCTTCCTCATATCTGTCTAGGCCTGAAAAAGCTGACAGTATCTTCGCCCACGTTCAATCTCTGACTATGCGTCACTTTGCCTGGATCAGGCTTTTGCTTTCATACCATAACATTCGTCCACCCTGTCCGATATAGTAGTTATTAGAATCGGAGCGCAGAATCTTTTATGCGACGTCATTTTCTCTTTGCCAAGCTTGTCCATAATGTTCATGTGGTCACCAAGCTTTTAACACAGATGAAGGGCTGAATCGACACGGTTTAGCATGGGTTCATACAATCTTCTCCGAGTTCTCTCAGAAGGATTTCCTCTAATAGTTTGTTTTGCACGTCATCTTTTCATTTGTTTGCTTATAATTTTCTCCATTTTGCAGCTCACAGCACAACATGCAGACTACTACCGCGAGGCCTTACGGTTCCTCGGTTGTGTGCAGCTCTCGGATCTTACACCTGCAGAACAGCGTGCTTGGGCATTTTCTGTTGGCCTAGCAGCTATCCTCGGTGAAGGCGTATTCAATTTCGGGGAGCTTGTAAGTTCGCTTCCAATTCGCAATCACAACTCTTGTCTTATTGATTGTTCTAGACTGCATTCCTTTGTTGTTTAGCTCACGCATGACGTTCTGAACAGCCTGCAAAACACACCAGAATCTTGGCTAATTGATTTACTCAATGCGTTCAATCGTGGGGATATTGGTCAGCTGGAAGCACTTCGCAGTCGATGGAGCACTCAAGCTGATCTGGTCGCAGCTGAGGCTCAACTAAAAGACAAGGTCATGCTTCAATGTTTAATGGAAATCATTTTCCGTCGCCCTCCAAACAAACGCACTCTGACTTTCGGGGAGATCAGTGCTGCTACTAGAGTTCCAACCAATCAAGTAATGTTACACATCATGTTTGTCGTTGCTTTCAAAAACTTTTGTGAACGTTAACTCGTTTAAATCGATATATATAGTACAGGATCCCGTGAAGTCAACCTTTTCCGGTTTTCATTGTTATGTCGTTTGAGCTCACAACTGGTGGTTTGCACTAATGTGCAATCCTGCTGTGCTTCTTTACCGCGCTTGTCTCACTGTGTTAAATTGATTTGCCGACCGTACTTCGTTGTATGCGGAACCTGGTTGGAGTATGACTTCCGTTCTCCTTTATATCTGTCTATGCCTGGGCAACCTGACAATATCTTATACCACGCTCATTTTTGAACTATGCGGCACTTTGCCTGGAACCAGGCTTGTGATTTCACCGCCGCTATGTGGAGCGATTTACATCTAATGATCATTCGGGTAGGATGCTTGCATGGCGTAGCCACCAAATCGTTATTTTAGTTTTTCGAATATAATATTTTTATGTTATATGCTTGCGTCACCATCACACACATCCTACGACCGGTATCGTGCTGTTTCCAATCATCAGGCATGGATGGTATGATCGGGATCCGCATGCGCTTGAACCACTGATGGTCGCATCAGTAGCAACCAGTTGTGATATTGTGTGTGTGATAGAAATGCATGACAATATCTTGGCCTACATACAGTCTATGACTGCGTGTTACAAATATAGATGTCTGCAAGCGGATGTTAGAACCAAGAGGGCACATACTGAGAGAAATGTTTATGCTTGCTCGTTTGCGATGTTTGGTACATGTTTACCATACCACGCCTTATTCGTAGAGCTTGGTAGAAGCTGGGAGAAACGATCGGGTGGCCAGTCCATGACGTGACATGCTGGAATGAAGAAACTTGCCGTAGCGCTATGCTTGCTGGGCATATTCGTTTGCTTGGGTGGGGTCCAAATGAATAACCTAATAGTTGGCTGAAAACTTTATGAGATATGGCTGCAAACTGAAGTCAGTGTTACCAGTGTATTTTATTATGTGTTATAATTTTTAATCCGGTATTATTACATTATATTTTATGAAAAAATTACAAAATCGCATGCAATTAAACTACAAAAACAAGCTGCTTTTTCCCCGTTTGTTTTTCCATACTCCGCTTGCCCGCTTTCCATTTCTTCACGAGATTACTTATCCGCTTTTCCGGCTTCATGATGACTAAGCGGCACTTTACATGAGGATCAATGTTGTGCTTTCGTACACTCATATTGAACTTACTAAGCTTGTTTTTTGGGATTGGTATTCAGTGTTCGATTTTCCTCCTGTGATGGTATGTTTATTTCTGATTTCTAATCTCACTGATTCCACTTGCTCATCCAGCCTGGGCCTCGTGGTTCTTGGGAATTTTTCGCGCAGATCCGATAGCATTCCTACACTGCCCCAATGTTTATGCTTGATTATGCTAAACATTCTACTTGAGCTGTTCATTCTGTATCCCGCGATGAAGCAACGTTCGGTCTACATGTTATCCCTTTCCTCAGATTGAACATTTCCTCATGCACGCTCTGTCCTTGGGTTTGATCAAAGGCCGCATTGATGAAGTCAATCAGACCGTTTCTGTCACGTGGCTGAAACCGCGCGTTCTCGATCGTGAACAGGTAAATATTAACACTGTCTCACTAGACATGGCCTACCTGACAAAATCTCACCCCACCTGCACTACACTTTACCTGACTAGGGGTTCAAAAATTTTGCCGCCACTCTTTGTACGTCGTATTTGAGGTAGCGGTTTCCGCTATCCACCACTATTAATTTTGCTTTTCGGTGATACAATAGCGGATCGTTCTTTTTTAAAGCTGTTACTGTCGTGATTGCTGCCAATTGCTGTTCTCTTCGCCGCAATCATATCTGCTTCGTAGTCGGTTCCCCATTAAACAATGGGTTATTTTGCTGATCATTGTAGCGGATTTTTGTTGATTTATTGGAATCATGTTACGAGCATTCTGATTGTTTACGCTTTCATGTAAACAGCTGTTGGATGTCAGCTCGTGATTTATTAGACCGTGTAATACGTTTGCGCTGTTCAGACAACCTTGTTAAATCGTTTTGCCACCGGTAGTGATTTGCATACGAAAACACTTCGATTACCGTTCTCATGTCTGTCTAGGACTGGACAACCTGACAGTGTTTTAGCCCACATCCAGGCTATGACCGCGGCACTGCTTGGGTCAAGCTTGAGATTCTATACCTACGTGCATATTTCACGGGCCGTACGCCTGTGTTTAAAACATTGCGCATATGCATCCTTCAGTACTGAATGCTCGATTGTCAGTCAAATTCATGTTGCGAGAATCGACCGCATTTTTTCACAAAAGGTTAATTCGTCTTAAACAAGGTTATACTTGAATGCCACTGTTGCAGGGGGTTCGTACAACGAACCACGATGTTCAAACACAGAATCATGTAGTGAGTTCTGGTCAAGCACTCAAGGCACTCGAGTGTAATTTCGGGGGATGTGTGCAGCACATTACTATGGTTAATTCGTCTTGTTTTGCAATCTAATACATACGATTCACTGGACCCTTCCTCGGTGTAGAAATTTTTTGTATTCCTCTTATTCAATGAATATTTGTATAATAATAAAGACGTCTACTGGTCTTCGATAATCGCTTTAGTTAGCTGGCGCCGTCTGATTTCAAGCGCAAATATCCATCTTTAATAGCGTCGTAGATATAAAAATCCGGCCAGCATACATAGACTTTGCTGGTTGGGTCATGTATTACGAATGGAACACCATCGTTTTCCCATAGTGGTCTTGTTTGTTACCCCTTAACTCTGAACGACAATTTTGTTAGAATGGCCAGACTGGCTTGGCTCGAGGAAATCACGGCCTTTACAACCAAACTATCTGCGATTGCGGCCACTCTTCTCCCATTTTGGTGTTCGCGTGATCAGAATTTGCACTCACTGTCTTGAAGATATGTGCACGGATGTACAATCGTGCAGCATTTCTGTGCATGCTGAAACACGCTGGAGTCTCACTATCATTTCTATTTTCTTTCTATTTCTTTTCTCATATCTGTCTAGGCCTGGGCATCCTGACAGTATATCAGCCCATGTGCAGTCTCTGATTGTAGTGCACTTTGCCTGGATCAGGCTTGTGCTTTCACATCACACACACACTTGAAGATGTCTCAAAATCATATTCAGCGGTGTTCTTTTTAGACGTCCTTCCAGATTGTTTGTTTAATGTTGTCTAGTTGAGTGCCTTAGAGATCTGGTGCTGCTGTCGCTTTATTCGCTCGTAAAACTTGATTGAATGTGCGTTTGATTCGAGGTGTAGGCACCTTATCCCAGTGTGTCTTTGCTTAATCTTATACAGGTTCATTGGCTCCCTAGGTCCAGCTGTCCCTGTCTATTTTGAATTTGTCTTGTTATAGTGGCATGGCAGTTGAGCTCTCGGTACTTGCTGCCGGTGTAATTCTGTCCGTGATAATGATAAAAACAATCTTTCTCGTTGCCTGCTAGTCATCCATTAAGACCCAATGGGTACATTGGCGTTCACATTATTCGCAACACTGACTATATGGAAACTAAATTTGAGAAACACTGATATGCCTCCGCCAAGAAACCTGTTTGTTGCTAATCTAAACAAAGTGGTAATCGCGGTCTTTCTCCATGTCGTTTCTGTTTTAGATTGGCAGCATGCGCGCTCGATTGACCGAATGGTGCCAAGCAGTTTCCGGTATGCGGGACTTGGTCGAGGTAAACACCAAAACCATTTTAGTCTGACCCTGTCTCGATACCCGCTTGTGTTTGTTCAATAAATAAATTTCACCATTTTCAATTATTTCAAGTCAACCCTGGGTTTCCGACTGAATTTTCATCCACGAACCCCAGTCATCCCCCGAATCACTACAAAGCTTTCGCATTAGAAACTATAGTCAGATTCATTTCAACCTGCGCATCCCAAGTTAAATGAACAATTTTTTTCTTGAGGAGAGCAATGATAATTGTATGGTCGGTAGCTCGTCGTAATCCCGCTCTACTTGTTTCCAGAGATAAATTGTGTATACCAAATTCGGAGCGCACAGGACAACGATTTTCAATTAATGGCGATTCGAGGTACACTGGTTAATGGTCTTGGCAAAGCAATGTCGAACAACAATTGTTGCATAGATCGGTTGCATTTTAGCAGAACTAATGATTCGTTACTAGCAATGGCCTGGGCTGAACATGCTAAACTAGGGTGCAATCTAAAACACATTTGCATGCATCTCCTTCACACAAAACATGCAAATGTGTTTTATATTTATGGTCATGGGTTTTAAATCCAGTCTACATGAGTGGGGGCTCATGTGATTGAACAGGTTGGTCGTACCAACCTTACCCAACAGTGGCATACAAGCGCAACTTGTTTAGGGTGCAATCTGTTGTCTGTCGAAATATGGCGCGTGGGTTAACCAAAATGAACAAAACAAAGTGAATCTTTTGGATAAGACTGGTACGATCAACCTGTTTAATCACATGTGTCCAAACACGTTTAATGCGGTTAAACCCATAACCATGAAACAAAATATTCATTTGCATGCTTTTCAGTGACACAAACACCCCATGAGTGCAAACACGGAAAAGCATGCAAATGAACATTTTGTTTCATGGTTATGGGTTTAACCCCATTAAACATGTGTTTGGACACGTGATTGAACAGGTTGGTCGTACCAGCCTTATCCAACAGTCGCATACAAGCGCTCCTTGTTTACCACTCTGTTATAACTGTAGGGGTATTGCACTAGCCCAGCCGTCAGTCAGAAATCACAACCGAACTCGAACTCGTGTATTAACCGAATGAATGAATAATCACAATCTCAGGGAGCGAGTGAATATCACAATGTTTGTAAACTGAACAATAATCACAGTATGCACTTACGATCGATCGTGATTGATGGTTGATCGATAGTTCGTTACGCGTCTATACAACACACTGATACACGGCAGAGAACCGTATAGGTAACCGCTAGAACGCACGCTCACGGACTAGGGTAAACAGTCGTGACCATAAACAAAAATGCTCTTTTGCACGGAGTGCCTGATTCGAGTGGTTGCGCTAGTTTGTGCTGATTGGTTTGTTATGCATGTTGTGTGGGGCGATTAGTTAAATATTTTTACCACTTTGCATGCGTATAGCTTGAATGGTTGGGCGAGGAGAGTTGTCCAAAAGCGGCTTTATTGTGAATTTCGGAGATCGGCATATAGTACTGATATGGTCCGGTTTATAAGTAGCATATGGCGGTGTATGATGTATGGGCGTTTTTTCGCGCTTGGTGTGTGGTAGCCTTGTTGCTTATGCTAGGTGTGTGAAACTTTTGCGATTGCGCGTGTTGTGGATGTGTTGGGTATGTTTTTGTTTGTTGTGGTCGGGGTTTGCGGTGTGGTTTTGTATGAGAATGCGTTGCTGCGCGAAGCATGCGTTTGCAGGGTGTCGTGCCAGTGGTGTGATGTTGAAGCGGTTTGTGGTGGTTGTTTAGTGACGGTTAGGGGCATCAACGTGCTAAGTGTGTGCCTGATTGTTATGTTGCTTTAAACTTAGCCCCGTTGTATCGCTCACCGAAGTGAGCTCGAGGCTAGCCAAACAATGACCGACCGACTGGTTGTTGGTCGGATTCGATTCTTACCATGCACTGTGTTATAACTGTAGAGTATTGCACTGGCCCAGCCGTGGGTTCGACAGAAAACACAACCGAACTCGAACTCGTGTATTTACCGAATGCAAGAATAATCACAATCTTAGGGAGCGAGTGAATATCACAATGTTTGTACACTGAACAATAATCACAGTATGCACTTACGATCGATCGTGGTTGATGATTGATCGATAGTTCGTTACGCGTCTATACAACACCTCCCCTCTTTAAAAAAAATGAACACATTGGACGATAGCTAATCTGTTGTTCATTGTCCGGATTCTGGTTTTATAAACTGATGGCTCTAGGTAACGCGTTGCAGGGTGGTTGATAAGGCCTTTGGGTAGAACTTCTGTTTTAATGGTGATTTCTCGTGTAAATATGTTTGATGGTCGTTTTGTGTATTTGTATATGCCATTTTCCTTTTTCCCAAACATTCCTTCTGGCATCCAGAACTTCCGATGTAGACGTATGTTCTCTACATAAACTTTATCCTCACTGGGAAGTATTTTCGGTCCTGCACCACGGTGTTTTTTCAACTGAGGTTCGATTCTGTAATTATATTTGTGCTGTCGAGCAGTTAACAATTTTATGAATCGCCGGAAAGAGTAACTCGGAACAACGGTTTCCACACGATTGACTACATGTTTCTGGTTGAACTGTTCAACATCCCGTTTCTGTCGAAATTCAGACATGACATCGCGGTGTCTGTTTCGTCTTATTCTGTTACCAGTTAATTTTCTATTGATTCTCCTGCCGTATTGAACTGCATTTGCGGCTGAGTTTGAAGGCAGTGCATGTTGTGCCCTCATTGCTGATTCAGGTTTATACATAACCACACTCTGACATTTTTCGCTGACATTTTCTAACTTTCTGTCGGGGTCGGACTGCAGCTCTGATTCAAATTCCGTGTGTAACTCATAATTCCCGAGGGTTGTGTGCGTTTCCAATTTCAACGACTCTAATTCAACTTCATTTTCTGGATACGATTGTAGTTCTTCGACGTTATTCACTGAACTTTGAACTGATTCTTCTAAACTTGAACTGTTTACTTGGTGAACTGCAACCTCCTTTAAGAACTTCAGCTGAATGTTTAATGATTCTTGTAGGAGATCCCGTGCTACTGACGTCCGTTGCAGTAGACTCTCCATTGATTGTCCCGAACTTTGACTGTTGAATGTCTGGGATGCCATTCGTTGTATTAATTCTCCAAACATCTGCGCCTGTTGATTAAGCACTTTTTCTACGAATTCCGTTGGCACTGACATCGTTCCGCACCCCGTCGCCAATTGTTATAACTGTAAGAGTATTGCACTGGCCCAGCCGTGGGTTCGACAAAACACAACCGAACTCGAACTCGAGTATTAACCGAATGAATGAATAATCACAATATCAGGGAGCGAGTGAATATCACAATGTTTGTACACTGAACAATAATCACAGTATGCACTTACGATCGATCGTGATTGATGATTGATCGATAGTTCGTTACGCGTCTATACAACACCTCCCCTCTTTAAAAAAAGAACACATCGGACGATTGCTAAGCAGGTGATCTTTGGCCGGATTCTCGTTTTATAAATTGAGGGCTTTAGGAAACGCGTTGCTGGATGATTGATGAGGCCGTTGGGTAGAGCATTTCCAACTTTCTGAAATATTGCTCCCAGCAGGCAGTAATGCTTATTGTGTCGTATGTTTTTTACATAAACTTGATTCTCAATAGAAAGTATTTTCAGTTTTGCACCACGGTGTTTGTTCAATTGAGGTTCAATTCTGTAATTATATTCCTGGTGTCGTGCAGTCAACAGTTTTATGAACCGCCGGTATGCGTAACTCGGAAGAACAGTTTTCACACAATTGATTACATAATGTTTCTGGTTAAACTGTTCAACATCCCCTTTCTGTCGAAATTCAAACATGATATCACGGGCTTTGTTTTGTCGTATTCTGTGACCAGTTAATTTTCTACTGATTTTCTTGCTGTGTTGAACAGCATCTGCGTCTGAAATTGAAGGCAGTGTACGTTGTGCTTTCATTCCTGATTCAGGTTTATGCTTCATCATACTCGGACATTTTTCACTGACCTTTTGCAACTTACTGTCGGGGTCGGACTGCAGCTTTGATTCAAATTTAGCCTGAAACTCATAATTCCTTTGGGACTGGAACTCATCTTCTGTAGTAGCATCTTCTATGTGCATTTCCAATTTCAATGAATCAAATTCGACTTCATTAACTGGATACTGTTGTAATTCTTCGACGTTATTCACTGAACTTTGAACTGATTCTTCTGAGCTTGAACTGTTTATTTGGTGAACTGCAACTTTCTCTATGAATTGCAGCTGAATGTTGAATGATTCTTGAATTGCAGCTGAATGATCCAGCGCTACTGACGTCCGTTGCAGTAGACTATCCATTGATTGTCCCGAACTTTGACTGTTGAATGTCTGGGATGCCATTCGTTGTATTAATTCTCCAAACATCTGCGCCTGTTGATTAAGCACATCTCGTACAAATTCCATTGGCACTGACATTGTTCCGCACCCCGTCGCCAATTGTTATATCTGTAGGGGTATTGCACTAGCCCAGCCGTCAGTCAGAAATCACAACCGAACTCGAACTCGTGTATTAACCGAATGAATGAATAATCACAATCTCAGGGAGCGAGTGAATATCACAATGTTTGTACACTGAACAATAATCACAGTATGCACTTACGATCGATCGTGATTGATAGTTGATCGATAGTTCGTTACGCGTCTATACAACACACTCCTCCACTGTTTCAAGCGCATGCGGATCCTGATCTTACTGTCCCTACCTGATGAGTGCAAACAGCACGAAACCGGTCGTGGGGTGTGTGACGGAAAAGCATGCAAATGAACAAAGTGAATCTTATTTGCGAACCGCCAGTGGTTTGATCCATTCTGCCAAATATAACGCTGACGCTCCCGCGGATGTCTACTTAATTCTATTCAATCGTAGGCTCCGCATCGAAATTCTAGTTACCCGTCACCACAGGTTGGACTGTTAAATGAAATCCACGGCGATTAAGCAACGGTTTATTTGTGAATAATAAATTGGACTAAAATGAAATCCATAATTGTGCCCCTTGCATAGGTTTGCGACATTGGGATAGAAAATGAGAGATGCACTCTTCGCACCACGTTATAAAACGTTCGATTTCATATGGTTTATGGAAGCCTGTTGGACACGTAATTGTTTCGCCTAATCGTAAAATTCTGTTTCCTTTGAGAGAGTCACGATAATTTATACGCCTTTGAGTAAGTCGTGTACTGGTATCTGCACCTCTTGCAAGGCAGTACGACAAATTTCAGCCGCCTTAACTCATTGTTAATGACAGCTGAATTTCTTACGTTACTGATGTTAAAAGCCATAGTCATGATGCACATGAAGCATGGATGGGACTTTACAGATTCTGAATTTCAGAACGGCTATTTTCGCCAGCAATTATTTTGCTAGTTCTGAGAAATAAAATCTGTTATTCAGTTGCTTTCGAATATTCATGAAGTAAAGGAGGATTGCAGATTCGGTCGATGTGGCACTGGGAATGCTCAGCTTAAGGCGAGCATTCACCATTGTCATGTTTGCTCATTTACACACTTATTGTATATTCCCTCACAAAGCTATATATCTGTTTTCGTCATATACGTTACGGTAGATAAGTGAATTTTTGTATACTTAATATATCGTCTCAATCCTGTAATCTTATAAAACGTTTCAGACCTCTAACGAAATCTCACCGTCGGAAGCAGCACTAATGGGTTGTGCTTTATTATATGGATGACCGAATTCCGGTTGTCTCATAATGATCAGCTACCAGCTGCCGTAGGTTAAAGGTTTGGTAGCAACTTGAGCATTACGGCTCATCTATCTTATCCGATTTGGAAAAGCTGTCTTTCAACCACCTGGCTGCAGGTTGTCTATCTTGCTCATACCTCGATTTGTGTGTGGTGGTCAGCTGCATCTACCGTGATTGCACCGCTACGATAGATGCTTTTCTTTAAATTTAGTTTTTCTCTCGTTCGGCTGTAACACCACCTATATTTTTTCTCTCCGATTTCAGCTACCTTGAATTTAATCGGAATCATGCAAACTCTTAGGCTTTACTATTGCGAATTCTTTCTTCGATTGGCTACACTTCAATAACACGCGAACTGCCCTACTGGATTTCGCTAACGTTTATCTAGAAATGTTTTATCACATATTAAACGAGGTCTAGAAACTTTGCTCCACGTACTACTATTAGACGACATCGACAATGTACTATTAGCTTTAAAGTTTATTTTTTTCCGTGATGTAAATTCTGAATAAGATCTGAGTGGGCTCTGTGGTGGCATTAACTTTGCAGCTCTGCTGCGAATAGCAGTCCTATAACGGATGAATAGTAGTTTACTTTTTACACAGTAGGTAACGTGCTTGCTTTTGTCATCAACTTACATGAAGTTCTGTGTGATTCTATAATAGCTGTCATATTCACCTCAAATTAGCTGACAAATGCATGGATACAACATAAAGTGTAAGATCCCATGTGCTTTTATCCATCAAAAAATTATGGTATTGTAACCAAGCTCGTACGTCACATTGTGGGAAACATAGTGTAGGCAGAAATGTTACAAATGTACGCTAATCACAATCAAGTGCTGATATGTATGGACTAAGAAACCCATCACTCAGCATTGATGTTATTATACTCACGAGGCATGGTTTTCACAGCATGGGTACAGGTATATCTCAAGCCATTGTATACTTACAAGTTGTTACGAGTATCCTGACTTGATACAAGTCATCCTTCGCAATTGTTTGTGTCTACGTCACAGCCAGTGCATCTCAACAGGTGATTGCACAGATTATTGAGACACTCGACTGTTTGTTTCACTCAGGTCCCGGCGTACTTATCTTGAGTGATTTCAACCTCCTAGACATAGATTGGCCTGTCCCTACTGGTGTACTCATCCAGCAATCTGACGACTTTCTCGAATGGCTCCATAATTATCCGTTGCATCAACATGTGAATAATCCTACAAGGTTTCAACATGGATGCACTCCATCCACTCTTGACTTGGATTTGTCGTCCCAGCTAGAAGCCATTATGTATTTGAAGTTCCTACCTCCGCTCGGCAAAAGCGATCACGTAATGATAAGCTTCGAAGTGATGTTGCGTTTCCACAAAACTTTTTATCGTCCTAGACGCAATTTTAGGCTTGTAGACGGGTTTACTCCTGAGGACTTAAAATCTTCCCTTCGTGATCTAGCGATACCAAAATAAGTGAAAGCTGGAATAGACTTTGTAAGTATCTAAACGAGATACAAAACAAGCACGTTCCGCAGCAGTACGTGAGAAGGCATCAAAGGCCGCCCTAGTGGACTCCTCGAATCCGTCGGTCTACTCGTAACCTGGACCACCTATGGCGTCAATATAAGATATCCCTCATATATGGTTCTTGGGCCCGCTACAAAACCACTCGGAATGCTTGTGTTAATTTACAGCGTTTGCTCAAACAGGATTTTGAGTTATCTTTAGCTAAGGGTGCTAAATCCAATCCGAAAAGGTTTAATAGCTGCACACAGTCAAAAAAACAGAAAAAGCATTGGAGATTTGAAATTGGAGGACGGAAAAGTAGCTGATACATACCTGACTAAAGCGACTGCTTTCTCAGGGTTTTTAAGTAGCGTTTAACGGCGTGATTATTTTTCAAACACACAGTCAGGTCTGCTTGGCCAAACACATGGTGTCCATGTATTAGATGTGTTGTCCTTCAATGAGGCTAAGGTGTTTGACGCACTCATCCATGTTCCCGTCAACAAATCTGAGGGACCGGATGGTATATACTCAATTATGCTTAAACATCTTGCCTCAGTGCTTACCAAATCGTTTTGAAATCTCTTAAATTCATGCTCGCAGCTGTGAGTGGTTCCAAGTAAGTGGAAAGAAGCCAAAGTCGTGCCAACACACAAGGGTGGTTGCGGGACAACTCTTGGGAAATGTAGACCTGTCAGCATGACTAGCATCGTCTCAAAAGTACCGGGAAAACTATTACGCGACAAAACCTTTCAACATCTTAGTCGGCATTCTCTACTGAGTGTAACTCAGCGTGGATTTTGTATGGGTAGATCCTGCCTGACTAACCGTTTGAGTCTTTTCGGCACTGCAACTAAATTGCTGGACGAAGGAAAGCCACTTGAAGCCCTCTACTTAGATTTTAGCAAGGCTTTTGATTCCGTGAATCACTGTTTTCTAGAGATCAAGCTAGCAGCAAAATGCATCCTAGGTAGTCTACTTGGATAAAAGCCTTCTTTACAGGTAGGGCATCCAGCTCTCCGGTTGGATCCACGTTATCTAGTCAAACCGACTTGACCAGTGGGGCCCCTCAAGGTTCTGTACTCGGTCCTCTCCTATTCATAATTTTCAGTGATGACTTGTCGTCTGCCTTGAAGTGTCCATGCTTCATTTTCGCGAATAATGTGAAGTTCATCGGATCAACGGATGAAGATACCTTTATGCACGACATTGAGCGGGTCATTAACTGGTCACACCAGTCGGATCTCCCACTGAATCTCAATAAGAGCAAACTCTTATCAGCACTTGGTAATAAGGTTTCGGTCCAGTTGTCGGAAAATTCCCTCAGTGTTAACGCCGCACAATGTGTTAAGGGTTTTGAAGTACTGGTTAGGGCTGACTTCAAATGGGAGGACCGATGGGCAGCTGCAGCTCAGCGTGCACGCAAGGTACTTTTCGGCTGAATTCAGTGCTCTTGAGCAGACGACTGATGTATTCCTGCGGATTTACAGAGCATATTTAGGTCGCATCTCGAATATTGTGTTCGGGCGAGTTGTCCTAACTACAAAAGGGACATGCTTCTACTTGGAAGCGTACAGCGCCTCATAGCTTGCATGCTTGTTGGTCAGCGAGGGAAACCGTACGATGCAAGCCTGATGCCTCTCGATATTTTTTTAATTAGCCGCCGTCGTTTAAGGCATGACTTAACTGTAACCATTGAGGTGTTGAAGGTTTTAAGTGGCATGCCAATGAACGACTTGTTTACCATAAGTCCCGACCTCGGCACATGGGGCCATTCACTAAAAATTGCTAAGAAGCGATACTGGCTAGAATTCAGGAAACACTTTTTAAGCCTCAGGGTGGTGAAGGTTTGGAACATTCTTCCAGAAGAACTTATATTCTGCCATTACTTCTGGAATTTTAAGCAGGGTTTGGACCGCAACTGGGGTAAGTTTTGTCCTGAATACTCTCCCTAACTGGTATACAAGCTTAAGTAGTTAAACTTTTAGCGTTATCCCATAAATCAAGTAAATGCTAGTGTATTTGATATACTATTCTACTTCAGTTGCTCAACGTGCTTGTGAAGAGAACTGCTATTGCTTTTTCCAGCATCGTTTAGTACGCTGTGCTCCATGAATAAATTCGGATAATCTCTTGGCGTCGTGATAGTCGAAGTTTCCAAAAAGTAAAAGAAACAAACGTTTTGACAGCGGTGGGTGCTTCTCTGCAGTTTTCCACCGAAAGAAATTCTGGACGCTCCGTTGTCTCGTTAGCCACATACTGTCCTGTGCTAACTGAACTGATCATTTGGTAGCCAATTCCTTACTATGCGATGCCCAGCACGGATTCTGAAAATGTAAACCTGCCTATTCAATCTTCTAAGCATTCTAGATGAAGTGACATTCCGGCTCGATTAAGGGAGAGTAGTCGAAGTATGCTATCTTGATTTTCAAAGGGCCTTTGATCCAGTGAACCTTAGGTACCTTCTGCACAAACTAAGGATGTGTGGCGTCACAGGTGAACTACATGGATGGTTAGATAGCTTCTTAACTAATAGCTCTAACTATGTTAGAATTGCAGGTGTGTGCTCAGTGGAATCACCGATATTCAGTGGATTCAAGGTAATTCAAGGTTTTTATTGGTCTAAAAAGCAACAAGCCTAACAACAACCATAGGATGGTAAAAATTGAAATTTAAGTGTATAAAAATATAAGAACATAGATTAACAGTATATAAGTGTTCTGAAAACGAATAATGCAATAAAAATTCGTCTTAATTTCGTTTTAAAGTCATGCAAGCTAGTGGCGTGAGCAACGTTGAAGGTAAACTGTTCCAAGTAAAACAGACACGGACAGAGTAAAAATACCTTCTACAGTTCAGGCGGGAATGGGGTACGACCAGCACATATTCATGGGTCCGATAATTCCTCGTATCCCTTCGAGTGAATAAATCCTGTAAGGGATGGTTCGGGGTATGGAATGTTTTGTAAAGTAAGATAAGGTCTCCTCTGATTCGTCGATAGGGGAAATCAAACAGATTTAGTTGAGCTATCCTTTCTTCATATGGTTTGTTTCGGTTGCTGAGAACTAGTTTCGTTGAGCGGTGATAGATTCGCTGCATAAGTTCCACATCCCTCTTGAGCCACGGAAACCATGACTGCACACCGTATTCCATGACTGGTCTCAAGTATGTATTCATGATCCTTGGGAATATCTTGGGCGAAAATTTCCCAAATACACGTTTGACTAGATTTAGGACGCGTGTTGCTTGTTTAAAGGCACTGTTAATTTGAAGTCATGTTTTTAAACTGGAGCATATCTAGACACCCAAATCTTTTCTTCACTGCAATTTTCAAGCACATGCGAACCTATGTGATATGTGAACTCGACTCGATTCCCCACATTCATGATCCTGCATTTGTTGAAGTTAAACGGCAGTTTGTTTTTCAACGACCAGCTGTGAAGCGTATCAAGATCCTTTTGTAATAGCAGACAGTCTTCTGGACTACGAATGCTGCGCCAAATCTTTATGTCGTCCGCAAATAACGAAATGTTACATCGAACAATTTCCGGTATTTCATTGACATAAACCAGAAAGAGGATCGGACCAAGGACTGAGCCTTGGGGAACTCCGCTAGTTGCTGCAATTGGTTTGGATAATGCACCATCAACACGTACCTGGTTAGTGAGATTTGTTAGGTAGTCAATTAGCCAATTCAGCAACTTTCCAGTGATACCAAGCATTTCAAGCTTCTGCAGTAGTAGGGAATTGTCAACACGATCGAATGCTTTTGAAATATCCAAGTAGCACGCGTGTATTGCTTGTCCTTTATCTACCGATTTTGTCCAATCATCTAGCGTTACTAGTAAATTAGACAAACAGAAATAATTTCGTCTGAATCCATGCGGGTTCCTCGAAAGCAACTGATTATTCTCGAAGTGTTTCATTAGATCGTCAACAATGAGTCGCTCAAGTAATTTTGAAATCACTGGTAACAGAGTAACGGGTCGGTAATTGGAAACATCGGAGCGATTTCCACCTTTGTAAATTGGAGAAATTATTCCTCGTTTCCAATCTGTAGGAATCACTCCACTTGCCAGTGTTTGCTCGAAAAGATAAGTGAGTGGTTTGTATAACAAACTCTCAAATTGCTTCAATATTAGATTAGATATTAGCCATATCCAAAAGTCATGTACGTTGCTGGTTTCCGGGAGGCAGTTAAACGCGTTTTTCAGAGCATCACTCAACGCCATAGTGTTGATCCGCCTAACTCTTTTACGGGCATCATTTGTTCTTACAGCTTCAAACAGATAGTCAAACTGGATGACGACGTGATCACTTAGTCCCAGTGGACTTTCGTAAGCAACGTTATCAATGTCATGTTCATTGCTTGTCAGAACGAGATCTAAGAGTGAGGGTAAATCGTTTCCGCGGTATCGGGTATTACATGTAATGTGGTTATAAAGAGGAATATCGTCAAACAACTCACTGAATGCGCGCTCGAGGGAGTGTTCTGGGTAAATGGTACTGCTCTGCAGATTCGGTAAATTGAAGTCACCCATAATCAAAAATCCACAAGTGTATCTGGAAGTAACCATGCGAATTTATCCAGTAGGGCCAGATTGTAAGTTTCCTGTGCAGACGGTGGGCGATATACTACTCCCAAAACACAGTCTTCGCCGTTAGCTAATCGGATTGAGCACCAGAGTGTATCCAGTAACACGATGTCTGGATCCGTAATCTCACGGCCCAGAAGGTTTTGGCTATAATACAAAGCTACTCCTCCTCTGGTTTCACGGTCATGACGAATAAGTGACTTCCCTGGTAATTCAAGTTCCCTATTTGTTTGCTGAGTCTGCAGCCACGTTTCCGTTACGGCGATGATGTCTGGTGAACATCTCAAAAAAACTGCACGCAGTTCACCGATTTTGTTTCCGAGACATTGTGCGTTGGTGTAGATGCATTTCATAGTTGTTTTTCTCAACAAGGATGGGGTGTGGGGAAGAAGGCTAGTGGAGTGCAGAATATATGTTAGGCCGACTCCTCCAGAGTCGGCAACTGAAGGTTTTTTGCTTGCAGGGATGCTTGATCGTTTTGGGGTTGTACTGTTGGAACACAGTGATCTATCGTATCGGCTGAAATTGTTTCTGACACGTCAACAACTGATTGACTTGGTAGTGTTTCTATTGAACTTAGTGGTGCATCTATCTTTCCAATATGGTGTTTCGATGCACCTAGTCTAATTTCTCGCGGGATTATTCTGCGGCCATTTTCCCAACGAGTTTTGACCGTGTTCAACATATCATTACGCAAGAACGTTATTTTAAGGGGCTTAGGACCGATGCCCTTATAATTCGTAGATTTGGGGATGCGGAACGTGTCCGTCACAGCTACATCATGCAAACCAAGTATATCACTGAGGAATCTCCATTGTAACTGATCGTGTTTGCGCTGCACCGCTTTATCAGTTGCTTCATCAGCTTCTGGAACTCCCAAAAGGATTATACTTCGATCATCCCTCTGTTTCGTTTGGTTTTGTTGCTGGTCCTTTCGGGCCCTTTCCCACCAGGGCACATCAGCAAAGATCCTTGCAGTGGTCTCTGAACGCTCCTTACGCAGGAGAAATGCGGATAGTAAGATGTTTTCAATATCCCTTTCAGAGCGAACCGTGATTCTAAGCAATCTTGGCTGGCCCAGATTTGAAGAAGTAGGTTTACGGCTTAGTCGTATCAATGATAGAGGTTCAACTGGCTCCAAGTCCATGTTGTTGCACAACCTTTTCCATTCTTCTTTATCGTGCTTTAGCCTGTCCCCTAGTAAGGTGGCACTCGTTTCCTTTACGTTGGTGCAAATCACACTTAGTCCATGGACTGAATGTACACTCTGTGTTTGGCGCTTTCGCTGGTTGCTGGACGTTTCAACTACCTTAGATCGAATACCTATAGTGTCCACTTTGGAGTGTTTTGCACGATGACTTTTGGTTTTGAACCTAAGGGTTTCCGCTGATCCTTCAGGTGAGCAGGTGGCTTTGGCTTCGTATCTTTTTGCGAACCAGGGATGTTTTGGGCAGACAGGCCTTTAACAGTCGCATTTGTAAAGGTGGCCTTTTGATGAAAAGGACGCTCCTCAAGACACTCCGGCACAGTTGCAACAGCTAAACATTCGTGTTGAAAGATCGAAGATTTAGCGTTTATCTGACTGGTATTACCGTCAGTGGTTTCCGATTTATTGAAAAACATACTGGCAAACTGAGAATTTTGAGTCTCTACCGATGTCTTCAACGTTTGTATGGTAAGCTCTAAGCTCAGCATCCGATCATCCAGGTTGCTTTGCGCAACACTTGTTCGAGCAGTTAAATCTGCGTTTGGTTTAGCTCGACAACTTTTGCACACGTAGCATACACCAGGCATGTTTTCATCCATCAGGATCGATAGCGCATCCGAGGTCAATGATTTGTCGCATTTTGCGTGGCATTTGTGGGAACAGTTTTGACACGTGACAGATTTGACCTTACCACTGACGACTTTCATGCAGACGACGCACGTTTCGCGAACATCAGATTGTTTCATGTTAACGGGGTCAACCAAAAGTACAAATCAGAGCACAAAAATCGATACGGCTGCGGTTGGTTTGTGTGGTATTGGGCGGAGTTGACGGAAAATGACGGGTTGTCGGAAAATTTCGTCACTCGATTTAGCTGCTAATTTGCCAGATTCCCTTTGAGATTTTTGGCGTGAATTTGATATCACGTTGTGTATTTCTCCGAGTAGTTCCCGACAGTGATAAACACCAATGGGGTAATCGAACAGCAGAAACACAAAAGCGATTCCAATAAACGAACAAACTGTAGAAAAATCCACGGTTGACGTACACAAAGAACGACACGTCGCAGATGGATGATTCTTGTATGAATAGATCCGACGTAGCAAGCTTTCACATAGATATCTAAAAATCAAACCGATCAGATGAAAACCAAGAAAGTTATATCCAAAAATATTGGAGGTCAAAATTAATCCAACCGCACGTCACGTCAAGTATTGACAACCTGCCTCAAGGCTCGGTGCTTAGTCCACTACATTTTCTTATTTTTGCAAACGAGCTGGCAGCCTGCCTGAGTTCACGTTGCTTCCTATTTGCTGATGAGTTAAGATGCTGGGAACCGACAGTAGAGATACGCTTATTTCCGATTTAGAAAAAGTAATCAAGTTGGCAAAAACATGGGACTTGCCACTAAACTTGGAAAAGAGCTGCATTCTGACGAATGATTTAGCGACGAGCCAACTAGAAGTCGGCAAAGGAACTATAAGAATAGTTGCTGCTCAGAAAGTGAAGGGTCTTAGTATCACTATACCAGGAGATTTTAAGTGGTCTACTCAATATGCCGGAGCTGCAAAAAAGGCTCGCATAGAATTGTTCAGACTGCGTTCAGAAAAAACCTTCAATCTTCATTCCCGTATAGAAAGTAGTCGTGCGGTTCACTTGAAATACTGAGTTCAATCCTGGGCACCATACCTAAAAAAGATATCGCATGTCTCGAAAGGGTCCAGCGCCTTGACACTAGGATGGCCAGACAGGTAAAACCTATGAGGCAAGACTAGATGACCTCGATCTGATCTCAATAAAGAGACGGCGGCTGCAAGCCATCAATATTTATAGGATACTACACATGATAATATTACTGAACTCCTCACACTTGCCCCTAAAGCAGCTACTAGCTATAATTCTATGAAAGTTCTTGAGAGTAGGCACAGGTTGCTGGAAGGGGAGCACTTTTTCAGCAACCGTGTGGTCAACTTCTGGAACAAGCTCACAGGTTGTATAGTACGCCTCAAAAGTGTGTTGAGCTTTAGAAAAGAATTAGACGCTAAATGGCTTACCATATTTCTGCAAATTGTCTAATAAAAAAACTTGAAAAACAACAAAAAACGTATTGTTACATTTTTTATCTCATATCTGTCTAGGCCTGGGCAACCTGACAGCATCTTAGCCCACATGCAGTCTATGTCCGTGCTTCACTTTGCCTCGACGAGGCTAGTGATTTCATAAATCATACATTGTTCACGCATATTATTGCATTGTTTCCTAAATAACTGACCTGTAACGTACTGGTGACGAGAAACCCTATCTTACATTCCAGATAACCGGAAACAAGAACGTCTGAAACGTACGAATTGTATACTCGATAATAAATTGCCCGGTGTTCAACCTCATACCGTCGAAGAAAATCTGGGCGCGTGATTGACTTTTAGCCACCTAGAGTCATGTGAAACTTGAACTTGAACTTAAAGTGAACTAAAAATTTGAATTTGAAGGTCAACATTGAAATTTGATTCTTACGCATCCTTTAATATTGTATTTATTTGACTATCAATAGATTTCATCATGGTTTTGAATATAAAATCTGCAAGAACAGATAATACAGCACATACTGCAATGAAGATCCAAGGGAATCAGTGACCCGCTGCTCGCTCTGGCGCGCAAGTTGAATCTTTTTTGTCGTGACAAATTTTGTTATTTTTTATTCGATCATTGTCATCATGGTTGATAGTCAATCAAAATCGAACCTCCGTTCTGACGGTAAAGTTTCTCCAAAATCCGGCGAATGTAAGACAACGGGTAAAAGCCAACCTTCAAAAAACGTAGAGCATAAATCCAGCTCATAGCTTTTGTACCATAATATACTATTGACTATTGACTATTGTCAATCTTGACAAACTTGGACGCCAACATTTGTGGCAAGGGATACTGCTCCAAAGCCGTAACCGAAGGAATTGAGTGTAGTAGTTGCTCCACATGGTTCCACTCGCGTTGTTCCGGGTTATCAACGTTAGAATTAAAAAAGCATCGACAGCGCACAAACTTAACATGGTTTTGCGTACACTAACATGGTTCACAAGTTACCTGTCTGGACGCAAAGTAAAATTCAGAATAGATGGTGAAACTTCCCGAACAATTGAAGCCACAAGCGGAGTCCCTAAGGGTTCGGTTCTCGGTCCGATACTGTTTCTCATATTTATGAACGATCTACCGAAATTACTAGCATGTAAGCTGGTTTTATTCGCAGATGATGTAAAAATCTGGACGAAGGTAAACTCCATCGAGGACTGTCATGTTTTGCAAGGAAATTTGGATAAGCTGCACCAGTGGTCAATCCAAAACAAACTGCCATTTAATTTCCACAAGTGCAAAATGTTGCAAGTCGGAAAACCCTTTCCCTTTACCTACAAACTTGGCAGCCACCCGCTTGAATGGAGTACTTCACAAAAAGATCTCGGAATCTTGGTGTCTGGCACTTTGAAGAACAGCCTACAGTGCGACGCCGTCTACAAGCGTGCGTGCAGCTTGCTAGGTTTACTGAAACGCATTTTCGGACGTTTCCCACCACACTCACTCGCGAAATTACTAAACACTTACATACATCCTGTCGTTGTCTACGCTGTACAAGCTTGGATGCCATGGATGGAAAAAAACATCTCGCTCATCGAACGAATTTATCACAAGGCAACCAAAATGGTTACCGGATTGAATAATTTACCCTTTGAGCAGCGACTGACCAGACTTGGACTGTGCACCCTCGAGCGCAGGCGTATCCTACACGACCTCACTCTGACATATCGAATCATCTACGCGAAATCCCACCCTCTCAAACACCTCTTCAAGTTTGGTTCGGTTGTCCCCACACGCAGCCACACTTTGACCCTTCAAATCCTACACTCACGATTGAATTGTCGTCGTCACTTCTTCGCTGTTCTTGTATGCTTCTTGTGGAATAGCTTGCCGACAGATATTGTTACCTCAGCGAACGAGCACATCTTTAAACAAAGGTTACGGAACATTATGTTGAGAACTACTGCGTTGGCCCCTACCTATTGATGTCTATATTTTTAACGCACGGAACTACCGTCCATCCAAATATTCTTTTCCCTTAGTCTGTGTCGCCATTGAGGATTATTTTTGCTCCACCTATGAAGAACACGGAGATGATCATACAAGTAACGATTTTTTTAAATTTTTTATACGTACATCCTATGGTACTGTACAGCAATTTGCTTTTTTAACCATAAATCTTGAAACTGTTCCAAAAAACCTATTATCCGCTCTCTTCTTACTTTGCTCGACCAGTTCAGTTTGCCCAGGACAGTATGTGGCTAACAAGCCAATCGAGCGTCCAGAATTTCTTTTGGTGGAAAGCTGCAGAGAAGCACCCACCACTGCCAAAACGTATATTCTTTTTGTTTATTCGAAATCTTCGCCGATCGCGAAGCCAAGAGATTATCCGGGTTGAACTTAGGAAGCACCGCGTTAATAGCCGATGCTGGAAAAAGAAAAAGCAGTTTCTCTTCACCAGCACGGTGAGAGGTCAGCTGAAGTAGCATTGTGTATAATAAAAATTAAAAAAAACACAGAGAACTCTAGCCCTCACTTTATTTACGGGATAACGCTAAAAGATGAAAAACCTAAGCTTGTAAAGCAATTAAGGAGAGTATTCAGGAAACAACTTACCCCAGTTGCGGTCCAACCCCTGCTTAAAACTAGACACTGTACTGCAGGATATAAGTTCTTCTGGAAGAATGTTCCAGAAGTTAACAACCCTAAGGCTGAAAAAGTGTTTCCTGGAGTCTAGCCGACATCGTTTCTTAGCAATTTTAAGTGAGTGGCCCCGGGTGCCCAGCTCGGGACTCAAGGTAAAGAAGTCGTTCATTTGCACGCCACTCAAACCCTTCAAGATCTTAAAGGTTTCTATTGAGTCACCTCTTAAACGACGGCGCCTAAGGGAGAAAAGATCGAGAGACATTAGGCGCACAGCGTACGGTTTCCCTCGCTGACCTTCAATCATGCGAGTTGCGAGGCGCTGTACGCTTTCAAGTCGAAGGATGTCCTTTTTGTAGTGAGGACACCACGCCTGAACACAGTATTCAAGATGCGGCCGAACAAATGCCTTGTACAGTGGCAAGAATACATCGGGTCTTCTGCTCGATAGCACTGATTTCAGCCGAAAAAGTACCTTGCGTGCACGCTGAGCCGCAGCGGCACATTGGTCCTCCCATTTCAAGTCAGTCCTAACCAGTACATCAAAATCCTTAACACACTGTGTGACGTTAACACTGAGGGAATTCCCCGCCACCTGGACCGAAATCTTATCAACCAGTGCTGACAAGAGTTGGCTCTTATTTAGGTTCAGTGGGAGATCCCACTGGTATGACAAGTTTATGACCCGCTCAAGGTCGTGCATCGAGGTATCTTCATCCGATGATCTGATGAATTTCACATCATCTTCGAAAATGAAGCATGGGCACTTCAATTCAGAGGACAAGTCATCAATGAAAATCAGGAATAGAAGAGGACCAAGTACCGAACCTTGGGGTACACCACTGATCACGTCGGTTTGATTCGACAGCGTAGATCCTACTCTCACTCGGAATGTTCTACCTGTAAGGAAGGCCTTTATCCAAACAAGTAGATTACCCCGTATGCCTTTGGCTGCAAGCTTAATCTCTAGAGGGCGGTGATTTACAGAATCGAAAGCCTTGCTGAAGTCTAGGTAGCGGGTTGCGACATGCTTTCTTTCATTCATCATTTTAATGGAAATATTGAGAAAACTGAGAAGGTTAGTTAGGCAAAATCTACTTCTCAGAAATCCATGTTAAGCTTAACTCAGTAGCGAATGCCGACAAAGATGCTGATAGATTTTGTCACACAGCAGCTTTTCTAATACTTTCGAGACGATGCTAGTCAGGCTGGCAGGTGTATAGTTACCTAGAATTGACTTGCAACCACCAAAGTGTATTTTTACGATTATGGCTTCTTTCCACTCACTAGGAACCACTCCCAGGTTCAAGCATGATTTGAAGAGCTTGCATGAAGTCTCTGTAAGCACTAGGGCGAGATTCTTTAGCACAATCGAGTGGATACCATCTGGTCCCTCAGCATTTTACGCGAACAAGTATAACTGCTTCATACACCTCAGATTCAATGAAGTGTCCTTCATTAACTGCAGGTGCACCAGGTAGTAGATTAAACGACATGGATGGGGCATTTAAATGATTATTACGTCTCTGAACGCCTCTGAAAAACCTGGAAAAGGCGGTCGCTTTAGACAGGTCGGTATCGGATACTTTTCTGTCATCCAGATTCAAATCTCCAATGTTTTTCCTGGTTTTGCATTCCGAGTGCGCGTAGATATAAAATCTTTCGGGATTTGATTTAGCATACCTAGCTAAGGATAACTGAAACTCCTGTTTGAGCAAACGCTGTATTTTAACACAAGCGTTTCGAGCGGATTTGTATCAGACCCGAGAACCAGAAGTAAGAGATAGCTCATATTGCCGCCATAAACGATCTCGTTTACGGGTAGAACCGCCGTCCTATGAAGTTTTTTCGCGCTGCATCGGAGCTTGCTTGATACAACTGTTTTGAGATACTTACAAATTCTATCCCAGTTTTCACTTACATTGAAATCGTTAGAAAACTGAAAGGATGGTTTTGAAGTCTGTAGGTGAAAATCCCAGTCTACAATCCTAAAATTGCGTCTTGGGCGAGCAATAGGTTTGTGGAAACGCAGTACCGCTCCGAAGCTTATCATTACATGATCGCTTTTGCCGAGCGCTGTAGGTATTTTAAAAGTTTAACGGCTTTGGTCCAGGATGACAATAACAGGTTGAGAGTGGATGAGTGCATCTATTATGAAACCTCGTAGGATCACTCGCATGCTGATGCATCGCTTGATAATGAATCAATTTGAGAAAAGCTTCAGATTGCTCAGTTACTAAACCTACAGGGACGGCTCAATCTATATCTGGAAGGTTGAAATCACCTATGATATGTACGCTGGGAGCTGATTAAACAAACTATTGAGCGTCTCAATCAGCTGTGTAATCTCCTGCTGGTCTGCACTGGGTGTGACGTAGACACGAGCAATTGCGAATGCTGAATTATAGCAAGTCAGAATACTCGTTACCACATGGATCTTTTCAATGGCGATTGATATACCCGTGCCCGTATTGTACAAACCATACACTAGGAGGAGTGCAACGCCACCGTCTCTCCTATCGACAGGTTTATCTCACCTAATGACGAGATACTGCTCTCTGATCTTTATTGGCACATCATCAAGCGTGGACAGCCAGGTCTTAGAAAGCGCTATAACTTTAAGGTGTAACTCAGCCACACGAAGAGAGAGGTCAGCCCACAAACACATTGGCGTACAGTACGGGGCGCTGGTTATGCGTGCTTTTGAAACTAATTCTACTTGGCCCTTGGTCGAAGCACCCCAAGAAGGTGCACGTTTTTTAGCGTGCTACTTAATGCAGGAGTATCCGGTTCAACAGCCTCTTGCATGGACGTTACGGACAGTTGTGTGAGGATTGAGGCCGCTTCCATCATAGAGCAACAGCTGGAGACATTTACTTGAATCCCATCTTCAATTGCGATAAGCCCGTCAACGTCGTCTAATCCCGAAGCAAGACTCGTGGCGATGTGCTCTTAGGCATGATTGTTACGGATTCACTAGCGCTTAGATTTGCATCGGGCTTACGGATAGCAGATGTCCTTGAAGCCAAGTCGCTCCTATTTGAAGCGGAAGACATTTGTATAATCCAAGAGGTAGGGTTGTCCGTCTTAACCCGAAGCTTGTCTAGAGTTCTTTTGACGATGTATTCAGCCCTAGACAGTAATGCATCTCGATCGGCCTGGTATTTGAATTCTACCAGTATTGGCCTAGGGCGGTTATCCATCTTCCATCTCCCTACACGGTGAACTCGCACCGTGGGACTAAAAGGACTCAGACCTACTATGCGGATAAGATCGGTGATAAATCTGCGATCAAAATCTCATCGATATTTTGATTCCCTAATGAAAGTCTCCGCTCGGTTAAAAACTAGTACATTTCGGATTCTAGTTTTTGATGAAGAAGAATTGCAGTGTAGTGCCTCAAACTGCTTACGCAAAACGTTTAACTCCTGGATAATCTAATCCAGTGCGAGGGATGCAGCAACAGTTCCATGTTGCTTCTTTTGAGTAGTGGCTTTACTGGTCTCAACGCGCCTTTTCGTAGTCCCAGCTACGTTGAACACCTTCAGAGAGGAAGCTTGCTTTGGAGGATGAGGTAACTGGCTAACTATTTCTACATTCTCAGTGGATGCAATTGTTTCAACCTTTTTGTTTGCACGCTTTTTTAAATACCTGGCTCCATTTACCACCTTAGGAGAGGTAGCTTGACTAGATGGACGTTGTAACTTGCTAGATTTGTCAGCTATCCTCTTGCCGCTGTTGTCTTAGAACTTATATTCCCCCTCACAATGGATACAAAATCTGACCACCTGGGCGACGTCACACTATTCCTTGGCTTTTGGCAAGCGGTGACAGTGGCAGCCTTATGACAGCCGCTAAAATACCATTGCAACCAGCGATACTTTTCATAAATACCGTAGTGAGATTTGTGTATACCTGAGCAGTTAGAGTGTGCCGAACGCTTGCAAGTTGTGCACTCAATTTCCTTAGTCACAATTTTGCCACATTTGCCGTTGAGGCAGGTATTTTTGTACTCATATCTATCGAATAATTGTATGAATAATGATAGATCACTAGCGTAATTAATCAGCAAAAATATCAATAATATAGTAAAATAGTTATTTTATTTCACAGCAAATTCAAGGAAGAGCGAAAATTCGTGATGATATTTTATCAGAGATGGGAAATAAAACCAAGTTGATTATCAGCGGATTTCAACATGATTATGACTAGAAAATCTGCAAAAGTAGATAATACAACTCCTACTGCAATAAGAACCAAGGGAATCTGTTCCCCGCTGTTCGCTAGAAGGACTCTTGTCTTGTTTGCTCTAAACATGTTGCGGATAATGCAAGTGATTCAAAGTGATTCAAATTTGTAATGGTCTAAAAAGCATTTAGCTTCACAATATCCATAGGATGGAATTATGAGGTATATACAATAAAAAAAGAAGAACAGGAAAACTCATGTAGTGTAAATCGTATCAAAGTTTGGGTTGTCTCTCAAGTGTTTGTCCAAATTAGCTTTAAAAATATCCAGGTTGGCTGAGTGTGTAACAGTGTAGGGGAGGGTGTTCCATGTGAAACTTACACGTACAGCATCTAATAGCTCGCCAGTTCCAAGGTTGTCAAAGCCGGGGCGGTTTTGGGGATAAGCTCCCAATTCTAAAAATGCTCCAATGGCACGCGTCTCATATAGCCTCTGGCAACCAAGTCCAGCTCCTGCCTGCACGCGTGGTCCTGTGCGACCCGGCGGAACTGCTTCTACTGACAGGAGAAAGGGCGAAGGCGGCTGACTGGCGCCTCAAAACCAGCATGCTTCGGGCAGGTGGAGCTCGTAAGTCCATGAAGGCGGTCCACCATGGGGAAGGAAAACCCTTATCTCAAACCTCCACTGCATTGTGGCTACATCCAATCATGGAAAAGGCTTCAGGAGTCAACCTCGAGGAAAAATCCGGAGCCGGAGTCCCGTTAGGCAGTCCGAAGTTTTTTTTTACAACTTCGCCCTGCCAACTTCTGCGACGGCATCGTTGTCCAAACGTAGCAGCCTAGCTGTTCCTTTGGTTCCGATGGTGCCGTGGAGAGGGAGCACTTGCTGCATGGGCAACAGCTAGTTCTCCACTTTGAACTGCCCTGGCGTACATCACAACGCACCAATGGAGAGGACACTCCATCCCGCTTCTGCGGATAATAACACGGGAAGCAGCAGATACCGGTTAAAAGCTATGGCTCGATTGGCGTAGAGCTCAGCGCCTGGGGCTGCTTCCGACGGTGGGAGAGACTTTCAGGTCTCATTGGACGGCTACCGCCCGCCTCAAGCTGGGCAGCCCCCAGCCAATATGGTGCCGTCTCGCCCCGGTCTGCTATCCTCATTGGGTGCATGGGGATTAGGAATCAACCGACAAGCAGACTGTTATTTCCGCACCAGCGAAACCAACTACGAAAAAACAAATGTCATTTCTGAAACTGGGAACCTGGAACGTCCGGTCCATTCTTCCTGGATTTCACGACGACGTCTCGAATATCAGAGGCGTAAGAAAATCTGCTGTTATTAACAACGAGTTAAAGAGACTAAAGGTCGACGTGGCAGCCCTACAAGAGACGCGATTACCAGACACTGGTAAGCTGACAGAAAGATATTACACGTTTTTTTGGAAAGGAAGGGGTTCTGATGAGCCTCGACTGCATGGAGTTGGGTTTGCCGTTCGAAACGACCTTCTAAACGCAACAGAACCGAGCATCAGCGGGAGCGAACGGATTTGGACTCTAAATCTGAGGTGCATTACTGGTACCATTACGTTGGTAAACGTTTATGCGCCGACGCTCTCTGCGACGACTACTGAAAAAGACGCTTTTTATTACAACCTCGCCACAGTCCTGAAAAACGTGCCACAAAGAAACTGTGTAGTGGTATTGGGTGATTTCAATGCTAGAGTTGGTGCGGATTACGAATCTTGGCAAGACTGTCTCGGGAAATTCGGTGTAGGTAAAACTGATGAAAATGGACTACGCCTTTTAGAATTATGCACACAGTTCAGTCTCTGTGTTAGTAACACTTTCTTTCAAACAAAACCACAGCATAAGGTCTCTTGGAAACATCCTCGCTCTAAGCACTTGCACCAGCTTGATCTTATTCTTGTTAGGCGCACTAATATAGGAAGCGTACTTCTCACCAGATCATATCAAAGCGCAGACTGTGACACTGATCATTCACTGGTTTGTGCAAAACTGAAGCTTTCCGACACGAGATTTCACCGCACCAAATTGTCTGGTAAGCCCAGGATTGACGTCACCCGCATGTGCGAACCTAATCTAGTTGCGCGATTTGCAAAAGCCTTCACAGCCGAGTTCAGCAAGACAACCCCACTTGAATCGGCTTCAGAAAACTGGGAATTGATTAAAAACAGCATATGCCGAGTCGCACTTTCCACTTTCGGTCCGAAGAAAGCTCGAACGAGCGACTGGTTCGAAGCAAAAGCTTCTGAGATGACTGCTGTGTTGGATGAGAAACGGTCAGCACTCTTGAGGTTCAAAGGTATGCCAACAGATGAAAACTTACGACTTTTAAGAGCAGCCAGAAATAAGGTCCAACAGACTGCAAGGCGATTTGCAAATGACTACTGGACAGAAATTAGCCTTAGTATCCAAAAAGCTGCGGATACTGGAAATTTTCACGGCATGTATGATGGGATCAAGAGAGCCATTGGTCCAAACAAACAAAAAATGGCTCCCATTAAGTCTGTATCTGGTGACCCGATTGTGGACAAAACTCAGCAGATGGAAAGATGGGTAGAGCACTTCTTCTCCCTCTACTCTAGGGACAGTACTGTTTTACCACATGTATTTGAAAATTTCGAGCGGTTGCCGACTATTGAATATCTAGATACTCCCCCTACTCTTGATGAGCTCAATAGAGCAATCGACCGCTTAGCGAATGGGAAGGCCCCTGGTGACGATGGGATTCCACCTGAGCTCATCAAATGCGGTAGAGCAGCATTATTACAACCGCTTCACCATTTGCTTCTTCAGTGCTGGCAGGAGGAGTGTGTCCCACAAGAGATGCGAGACACAAAGATCATCACACTATTCAAGAATAAAGGAGATAGAGGCGACTGCAACAATTACAGAGGAATCTCCCTTCTAAATGTTGTAGGCAAATTGTTTGCTAAAGTCTTACAGATCCGGCTGCAAGTTTTAGGTGATAGAATTTACTCCGAATCTCAATGTGGCTTTCGCAAGGGAAGATCGACCGTTGACATGATCTTCTCCCTAAGACAACTTCAAGAAAAGTGTCGGGAACAGCGTATGCCATTATACGATGTTTTTATTGATTTAACGAAGGCATTCGACTACGTCAGCAGGGAGGGTCTTTTCAAAATGCTTGATTTGATAGGCTGCCCACCAAGACTGCTAAAGCTCGTTATTTCGTTCCACTCAGGCATGAAGGGCTCAGTCCATTTTAACGGTTTCAGCTCAGAAGCCTTTGAAATCCGCCGAGGCGTCAAACAAGGGTGTGTTCTGGCTCCCACGCTGTTCGGCATTTTCTTTGTTCTGCTTCTGAAGTACGCTTTCAGGACGAGAACAGAAGGTATTTACTTACGCACGCGAAATGATGGCAAGCTTTTCAACCTAAACCGGTTGAGAGCACAAACCAAGGCACGAAATGTGCTAATCCGTGACCTGCTGTTTGCCGACGATGCAGCCTTTATTGCTCACGCCCAGGAGCACCTTCAGTCTCTAATGGACTGTTTTTCGTCGGCATGCAAAGACTTTGGTCTAACAATCAGCATGAGCAAGACCAAAGTCCTTAGCCAAGGGACTGTATCGCCTCCATCATAACTGTTGGAAACTGTCAGCTTGAATCAGTACATCAGTTCACATACCTTGGTTCAACCATTGCGGATAACCTCTCGCTAGCCACGGAGATTGATAAGCGGATTGGCAGAGCAGCTGTCATTCTGTCCCGTTTGAACTCTCGTGTTTGGGGTAACCGCAAGCTGACTGTAAAGACGAAAATGATGGTATACAGCGCGTGCGTACTGAACGCTTTACTGTACGGCAGTGAAACCTGGACCACCCACGCAAGACACGAACGAAAGCTGAATGCTTTCCATCTACGAAGCATCCGTCGTATCTTGAACATATCGTGGATGGACAGAGTGACTAATGCTGAAGTGCTTTTAAAAGCTGGTCTACAGAGCATGTTCACTCTATTG
>JACCGJ010002135.1:0-27159 GCA_013407085.1 Atriophallophorus winterbourni
AGTCAATAGATTTATTGTGGTAATAAAAGCTGATAGCTTGTGAGAAACCACTGAATGGTGTGTAAAGATGGTTGTACAAAGCGTGCTAAAAGTCATACATGATGAGAGAAAAAACGAAAGCAAATAGGCTTTATAGCGAGCCATGTTCTTGTAGCGGATAAGCCGAGCGTTACGTTAATGAGAATTGTTATATGTGTTGTGAATTATTTTAAGCGTATGAAATTATGTATAAATATATATAATTATATTTATGCAAGAGAATACACTATGTAACAACAGACTTACGAAATCCTTGTGTTGTCCACTCGGATTATTGCTCACAATGAATTTGACCCGTATTATTTCTTCAGCGGGATAATTGCTCGTCGTAGATGGGACAAGCAGTGAATTACCGAAAATGGAAGAAATATTCTAGGTCAGTAATCTGAAACAATTAATTAGTGGTTCGAAACCAGGCAAGTTTTCAGACGTTCACGCTGTAGGAAGCGCAAGTGTGTGTTCAGTTGATTTAAATAAAACGACACACGGCATCATGATGGAAAACGTTTATGAAAATAAACTTACTTTTTGGAAGTATTAAGGAATTATATCAATTGGGAATAATTCCTACATAACTCCCCCCCTAGAGCGGTGGCTGTTCAGCCATGCTCGAAATCCATCTACGGTGTGTACCGACGAGGTCGTGCCACGGTACGGCCAGTGCGTGTGCGCGGGGTGTCCGTGTCGTCGGTTGTCACCGCTGTTCGTGAATGCAGCGGGGTTTCCATCATGGGTTGTGTTGCTGGCGTGGACGGGGGTGAAATGCTCAAGTCCTCGTGCATCGGCTGCCTTTCTGGAGTCGACAAAAAGGGGGACGAGGGAAAAGAAACAAAGGGGACTGGCTGTGAAGGGATAGTCACAGTCGTAGGGGGTCCTGAGTCTGTATTCGATTCCATGTACGCGGGCTTCAATCGGTCGATGCTGACTGAATCCGGGCGGCCGTTGCGTTCAATGACGACGTACTTGGCACTGCGGGAGATGACTTTGAATGGGCCGTCGTATGGTGCTTCAAGGGGCCGTTTTACACGGTCTACGCGCGTGAATACGTACGGGCACGACAGAAGATAATTGTCGACGTGACTTGTACGAGAAGTTACACGGGTAGGCGGAGCACGTATTACTCGCATGAAGGCTCGGAGCCGGGAGACATACGGCGCTGTTTCAATCGCAGTCAGGGGTGTGGAATCGGTCAGCAGTTCGGCAGGGAGTCGCAGAGTTGTTCCGTAAACCATATCGGCTGATGTGCAACCGATGTCCTCTTTTGCGGTATTGCGGATGCCGAGCAGAACCAGTGGCAGTTTGTCAACCCTGGATGCGCTGGATTCGGTGGCGACGTGCGCAGCCTTCAATTGACGATGGAATCGTTCAACGAGGCCGTTCGCGGCTGGATGGTAAGCCGTCGTCCGAAAATGTTCGCATCCCAGTAGACGATTCAGTTCTGCGAAGAGGTGGGACGTGAACTGGGCTCCGCGGTCTGTTGTGATCTGGGACGGGACACCGTAATTCGCGATCCAACCAGAGACGAAGTTGCGAGCTACGGTTTCCGCAGATGTATCCACTAGTGGGCACGCTTGGGGCCAGCGTGTGAACCTATCGATGCACGTCAGAAGATGAGTGCACCCACGGGATGTGGGTAATGGTCCAACCAGATCGATATGTACATGCCGAAAGCGTCCATCTGGAAGTGGGAATTTTCCAGGGATAGAGCGGGTATGGCGATGTACCTTATTACGTTGGCAGGCAAGACACTGTTGTGCCCAACAATGAATGTCGTTCCGCATGCCATGCCAAACATAGCGGTCTGTGATGAGTTTAGTGGTTGCACGTTTGCTCGGGTGGGATATTCCGTGCAGGTGCTCGAAAATCCGTCGTCTGTAATCCTTTGGTACAAAGGGACGTGGATTGCCTGTCGATGTATCACAATGGATACGTATTCGACTGCCTGGCACTGGTAAGAGAGCAAACTGCAGGGAAGCTTCGGAAGTGATTTTTGAAAATTCCGGGTCGTCCTCTTGCAGGGCGGCGATTTCCTCTAAATCAATCTTCGCGATCTGGGAAATAGATGCGCGTGATAGCGCATCTGCCTCGACGTTGCTGGGTCCCTCGATGTACCTTACGTCAGTGGTGAACTGCGCGAGGTAGTCCAAGTGGCGAGTTTCCCGAGGCGAGTAGCGGTCGGCGGCAGCGCTGAAAGCGTGGATCAAGGGCTTGTGGTCCGTGTAGATGGTGAATTGACGTCCTTCCAGGATGTGTCGAAAGTGCTTTACTGCGAGGTACATCGCGAGTAATTCTCGGCTGAAGGTCGAATACCTGGTTTGAGCCGGTTGCAGCTTTCGTGAAAAGAAGGAGAGTGGTGCGCACTCATCGTCAATGACTTGTTGTAGAACGGCACCAACAGCAACTTGAGAAGCGTCTGTTTTGAGCACAAGCTTCACTCTGCTGTCCGTGGAGAGATGAGCCAGCGAAGTGAGCGTGCTGAGAGATGCTTTGTCTGATTGGAACGCGGCGATAGCTTCCGTTGTCATGTTGAACTTCTTTGGATTTCCCCGCAAAAGATCAGTTAACGGTCTGCATTTGTCCGCGCATTTTGGTATGAATCTGCCGTAGAAGTTAATGAATCCAAAGAATCGACGTAGCTGGCGAAGAGACGTTGGAGTTGGGTAGTCTTCAATCGCCGATATTTTCTGCGGAATGGCAGTGATTCCACGAGAATCGATTGTGTGTCCAAGGATTTCTAGGGCTGGTCGGCCCAATTGGCATTTGGCCGGGTTGATTACGACGTTGTATTCCTGAAGACGTTGAAAAACCAGTCGAAGGTGATCCATATGCTGCTCGTGGCTTTCACTAGCGACAAGAATATCATCGATGTAGGTGAAGGTGAATGGTAGACCTCGCATGACTTGATCGATGAAGCGCTGGAAAGTTTGAGCGGCGTTTCTGAGTCCAAACGGCATGCGAAGGAATTCGTAGAGACCGAAAGGTGTAGTGACAGCAGTCTTCGGAACGTCGACGTCTGCTACTGGGGTTTGATGCGCACAAGGTCGATTTTGGAAAAAATCTTCTTGCCGCAGGCGCTCAGGGAGAAATCCTGGATGTGAGGTATGGGATACCTATCAGGCACTGTGAGCTTGTTGAGGCCTCTGTAGTCACTACATGGTCTCCAGTCGCCTGATTTTTTTAAACCATATGTAGAGGCGATGACCATGGGCTATTAGAGGGTCTAATTATCCCAAGTTGTAGCAGTTGCTCGAACTCCGCTTTGGCAGCGGTGAGCTTGTCAGAGGACAATCGTCGCGGTCTTGCGTTCGTCGGCGGGCCGGTCGTGAGGATGTGGTGTGCGATCCCGTGTTGGATGTCTGGCGTGCAACGCGATGGCTGGCTGATAGCCGGGTAGTCTCGAAGGAGCATTGCAAACTTGTCGTCTGGTAGAGCGAGTTTCAGTCCGATCGAATTGATCGATGTCGCTTTTCCTGTGACGCGTACTGCGGATTTGTTGTCCAACAGTTGTTTGCGCTGAACGTCGACTATTAGCCCGAACTCTGTTAAAAGGTCGGCTCCGATGATCGGCTGACAAACGTCGGCGACGATAAATGTCCAGGGAAGATTTCTGCCCAAACCGAGGTTTGGCAGAAGGAGACGCTGGCCATACGTTTTGATGCGTGTGCCGTTAGCCGCTTGTAGATTGACGCCAGTTGGGTCCATGCGGGTGCTTGCACTATGAGGTGGAATGACACTCACCTCCGCTCCTGTGTCAATTAGGAAACGTAGACCTGTTGGGGAATCATCAATATAGAATAGGCGACTTACGGTGTGGCCAGCTGCAGCCGTCGCGATTACTGGCTGGCCTGCTCTTTTCCCGCCTTAGCGTGACTGGCGTTGGGGAAGGAACAGGGCTGCACACAGTGCCTGGCGTCAGCACCAAACTGTTTATGGTACTTGCAGAAACCTGTGTTGGCAGCCTGGCGCGAAGCGTTTGCGCGCTTGTTTTGGGGACGACGTTTTTGCTGTTGAGGTTTACGCTGTTGATACGTCGTCTGTATTGACAGTGTAAGACGTTCGATTGCGTCCTCGATTCGAGCGAAACGTGGGTCCGTTGGGGCTTGTGGCGTGTCTTCGGTCACCACATGTACTTGGGCATTGCTTGTTTGACACTCGTGTACCTTGTCGGCGGCGAGTGCCAATTTCTCCAATGATGCTTCGCTTTCTTGTATGGATACGAAAGACCTCGTGTGAGCAGGCAGGCACTTGATCCATAAGTGCATTAGCACAGCGTCACTGACATTGTTGCCGCCTGCGAGCGTGCGCAAATGCCGCAACAGTTGCGAAGGTTTTCGATCGCCCAACTCCGTTATCTGGAGAAGTTGTTGCATGCGAGCTGCGTTGGACGTGCCGAAGCGTTGTAGAATGGCAACCTTCAGTTTGTCGTAGGGATAATCTAATGGTTTCGGATCCAAGACGTCGATCACTTCGGATGCAACCTGCGTATGAAGGTTGGCGGTGACCTTAGCGAACTTCATGTCTTGTGATTTGATACGATAGCTCTCGAACTGGGCTTCGACCAAAACAAACCACGCTCTCGGGTCTGACATCTCGAAAGGGGGCAATCTGACATTAGAGTTAATGGCGGCTTCGTCGACGGACGACATAATGAATACAAAATGAAGTGAAAAAATTTGAAAACGGGCTCACCAGTTTGTTGCGGATAAGCCGAGCGTTACGTTAATGAGAATTGTTATAAGTGTTGTGAATTATTATAAGCGTATGAAATTATGTATAAATATATATAATTATATTTATGCAAGAGAAGAATACACTATGTCAACAACAGACTTACGAAATCTATGTGTGGTCCACTCGGATTATTGCTAACAATGTATTTGACCCGTGTTATTTCTTCAGCGGGATAATTGCTCGTCGTAGATGGAACAAGCAGTGAATTACCGAAAAGGGAAGAAATATTCTGGGTCAGTAATCTGAAACAATTAATTAGTGGTTCGGCACCAGGTAAGTTATCAGACGTTCACGCTGTAGGAAGCGCAAGTGTGTGTTCAGTTGATTTAAACAAAACGGCACACGGCATCATGATGGAAAACGTTTATGGAAATAAACTTACTTTTGGAATTATTAAGGAATTATATCAATTGGAAATAATTCCTACATTCTCGTATAGCCTACACCTTGATTGGACATTTGTGGCTTTTCATAGGGAGAAGTGTCAGCCCAAGACACATCCCCACCACTTCGTCCAGTGCACGACGGACTTGCATAGGGTTGCTTAAGCGTGAGCAACGTTGATCCTTGTAAGCTGGGAAGAAAAGACTGGAAAAGTGTTAGTCGTTTATGGCTATGTGAGTGGTATGTACGTATAGTGGGGTAGATCGGAATGGCGAAAGATAAACGAAAGTCACTTGAAAGTTGATCGCCATAGATGTTTGTCTAGACGTTGCTTAAACGAGGACAGTGACTCTGCACATACCACCCCCGGCGGGAGAGCGTTCCAGACACGGCAATTGCGAAGGGGTAGGAAAAACCTTCGAATGTTCAATCGGCTGTTCTGATGAGCAATGTTGATATTGTGCTCACGATGATTGCGTCGATTGGATAAAGACATCAGAGACTTGCAAGGGTACTGATTCTCTGTGACAATGTAAAAGGTCGAAATCAATTCTCCGCGGAGGAGTCTGTAGCGGATTGAGAATAGGCCGCTATACTGCAGCCGTTCTTCGTAAGACATGTTTTGAAGGCCGTTGATAAGCTTTGTTGCTCGCCGTTGTGTCTGTTTGAGGGCGTTCATGTCTTGCTAGAGCCACTGATGCCACGCACTGACTGCATACTCGAGCGGGGGGCGGATGTAAGCGGACAGTAGCTGTGGAAAGAGTCGTTGGTCAAAGCATCTGAACAATCGCCTCAGAAGACCAACACTGTGGTTTGCGGTTCTTGCAGCCTTGTCACACTGGCTGGAGCAACCCAAGTCTTGCTGTACGATGACGCCGAGGTCGCTTACCTGGTCCACATGGTGCAAAAGCTCGTCCCCCAAGTGATAAGCGTAACGAACAGAGTGTCGAATGGCCAGAATGTGGCATTTTGTTGAGTTGAACGGTAAATTGTGTTCTAATGACCACTGGTAGATGCGGTCGAGGTCACGTTGCAGGATTTGATGATCTTCGAAGCTAGATATACGACGCCAAACCTTGAGGTCATCCGCGAAGAGTAAAAATGAGCTTGATAAGATCATGCTGATATCATTGATGAATATAAGGAAGAGAGTGGGTCCGAGTACGGATCCCTGCGGAACCCCCCTGGTTACCGGGAAACAGTCTGAATAGGCGTCTTTGACGCGCACACACGAGGTGCGATCTTGCAGAAATCGGCTGATCCACGTCAACAAGGGGTCATCGATTCCGTAGTGGCGTAGCTTTTGAATGAGAATAAGGTGATCAACTCTATCAAAGGCTTTCGAAAAATCCAGGTATGCCACGTCAACTGCCACCCGGCAGTCCACGGCTTTCGTCCAATCGTCCCTGGCCAACAGGAGGTTGGATAGGCATGAGTGTCCTGGCCGGAAACCATGCTGTTCATGAGCAAGGATGTGATTTTCCTCAAGGTGGCGTGTGATGGTGTCAGATATAATACTTTCCATGACCTTTGAGATCACAGACAGCAGGGTCACCGGGCGGTAATTAGCTGGTAAGGTGCGGTCGCCTCCTTTAAAGACCGGAGTGATCAAGCCTTGTTTCCAAGTTTGTGGGACTTCAGCTGAGTCGAGTGAACGCTGGAAATATAGCGCCAGATCGTTTGAGATATATGCTGCGACTGCATTCAAAGCCTTTGGGTGTATGTGCTCTATACCCGGGGAGCTATTCTGTCGCAGGTGAGTCAATTTGTGGTAGACGGCGTCGCGGCTGAAGATGATTGAGCTCAATGAAGGTACAGGAGACAGTGGTGCAAGTATGACTACGGACCCACCATTCCCCATCTTTTAGGATTTTACTTTTTGATGGTTGTGTGGCAGTTAAGCATTCGGTACGTGCTACCGATGTAATGCTGTCTTTGATGATGATGATGATGACTACGGACTTAGGGGCAGCACGAAAGATGGGAGCGTACTGCGCGCCCAACGTGCTGGCGACTTCTTGGGGTGACGTGGATAGAACAGAGGTTTAATAAGGGGCTGAATAGTATTCCTAATTGGTGCAAACCGCTTTTTCGGTTGCGACATTATTACGCATATGTTTTAGACGCTGTTCTCGGCGCACGTCTATCCTCTGTTAAAATATGGGCTACGCGTTGCATTTCCACAGTCCAAAGGCGAATGTGATTGCTTGGAGATGGGACTAAGATAGTTCATGGTATGCACCACCTCGCGTACGAGGATAAACGGAGCTTCTTATGCACAGACGGCAGAGGGTTACCCCGTACAAGCCGCATCACATTCTGTTAACTGACAGTCCAGCAAACTGCCGAAGGATTGGGGGTATTATAGAAAATTACGCAATCATTGCACTGATCTAGTGCGCCAGGATAAATTAGATCACCAAAGTAAAATTATGGCTCGATTCCTGGAAAATAACAAAATGCTCTACAGATTTGTCAACAAAAGGCAGAAGGTGCAGACTGGTATCCCCTCCCTTAGTACTAGTGCAGGCTCCACGTCTACATCAAAGGAAGCAGCAGCAGTCTTGAGATCACATTACATGCCCATTTTCCAAAACCCCTCCCTAATCTTTCCTTTGTTTTTGTCACCATTACCTCTAAACTCTTACACCATGTTTTCTACTAACAGAGTCCGAGAAAAAATCATGCGACTTCGACTCAACTCCTCACCGGGTATCGATTGCATAACGCTAAAAGCATTGCGAGCAGTTGTTGATCAACTTAGCGAACCGCTTGCGGTGTATTTTCAACGACTCATGGATAATTCTGAAGTCCCTGCTGGTTGGAAGGAAGGTATCATCACTCCAATCTTCAAGGGTGGAAATCGCAGTGATCCCACCAATTACCGTCCAGTCACTCTCCCTTCAGTGCTGTCCAAGGTGATGGAAGCAATAGTTGCCGACGAAATCATGGCTTTTGCGGACGGCTTCAATATTATCGCTGCAGAACAACATGGATTTCGTAGAGGACACTCATATACCTCTAACTTACTTTTGGCTCGGGATTACTGGACCAAATCTGCTGATGAAGGTAAAGGAGTAGATGTTATTTACTTAGATTTCTCTAAAGCCTTCGACCGCGTTGACCATGTAATACTGCTGAAGAAGCTGCAGTCATTCGGTTTACCACCTGTATTGCTTTCCTGGGTAGCTGCATTCCTGCGTTCGGAGAACTCTTCGCGTGCGTGTTAAACAGACCCTTTCAGAGCCGTTCCCAATTCAGTGTGGAGTACCTCAGGGTTCCGTTCTTGGCCCGCGTCTATTTTTGTTGTTTATCAATGACATTAAGGATACGTGAAATCACCGTTTTCCTATTTGCGGATGATATCAAGATCTGGCGCTCCATCATTCGTCTGACGATACGTCAAAACTGCAATCCGATCTAGACTCATTGCATGAATGGTCAACATCAATCGCTTACCATTCAACATTGAAAAATGTCACGCATTACGTGTTCGCTTTCCTGGCGACCCTAGGTATATTCTAGGTGGCAAGATCCTCACTGTACAACGCAAGAAAAGGATCTCGGAGTGATCGTGCAACATGACTTGGGCTGTTCTGCTCAGTGTAAAAGTGCTTCAACCGTAGCTAATAGAAACGTTGGGCTCTTGAAGCGGGCATTCGGAACCATCGATTCACGTCTCTTCCCGCTTCTTCTTCAAGCGTACGTCAGGCCACACTTAGAATATGCTACTTCTGTCTGGAAACCATGGTTGAAGCGTGACCAGCACGCTTTGGAAACAACCACAGAGACGTTTTACCAAGCTTGTCAAAGGGCTTGGCCTCGCCAGCTACCAAGAACGTCTAACAACACTGAGATTGTTTCCATTGGATTACCGTCAACTCCGAGGCGATCTGATTCTTACGGATCGGATATTGACGGATGAAAATCACCCATGTAGGCGAATGCTAGAATTGGCACTGCCCTCTGGAAATCGTGGTCATCCCCTCAAGCTAGCACATCGCACAGTAGACTGGACTGCCGGAGACAATTCTTCGCCATTCAGATTACTCGTGCTTGGAATACCCTGCCTCATTCTGTCGTTTCTGCCCCATCTCCCACTATTTTTAAAGAACGCATTGCACAATTTTTAATCATAATTTCTTTATTATGATCTCTGTGATACTACCCCGTTTTTTCTCTCTCCACAGCGTTTACTTCCCACTCAATATGAATTACTATTCTCCTCTCCGGACTGTGGAAATTTTTCCCGACCCAATGTGTTAACTATCATATGGTTATTCTATTAAGCTTGTAGCTTTTATTTCCACACCACACTATTGACTATTGATTATGAACACATGGAATGACCTTCCGGAAAGCATTTGCTGCGACCACGGAAGACCGGTTCAAACATGGACTGAAGAATGCTTGCCAGCTATAGTGAAAATGCAATCCAAAGGAACGAAACCCGTTCATCTGAATGACGATCATGTCAATAGTGTATTGTGGAAATAAAAGCTACAAGCTTAATAAAATAACCACAGGATAGTTAACACATTGGGTCAGGAAAAATGTCCACAGTCCAGAGAGGAGAAAAGTAATTCATATTGAGTGGGAAGTAAACGCTGTGGAGAGAGAAAAATTGGTACAGTATCACAGAGATCATAATAAAGAAATTATGATTAAAAATTGTGCAATGCGTTATAGAAATGAATGTCAATGCGTTCTTTAAAAATAGTGGGAGATGGGGCAGAAACGACAGAATGAGGCAGGGCATTCCAAGCACGAGTAATCCGAATGGCGAAGAATTGTCTTCGGCAGTCCAGTCTACTGTGCCGACGCGCTAGCTTGAAAGGATGACCACGATTTCCAGAGGGCAGTGCCAATTCTAGCATTCGCCTACATGGGTGATTTTCATCCGTCAATATCCGATCCGTAAGAATCAGATCGCCTCGGAGTTGACGGTAATCCAATGGAAACAATCTCAGTGTTGTTAGACGTTCTTGGTAGCTGGCGATGCCAGGCCCCTTGACAAGCTTGGTAAAACGTCTTTGTGGTTGCTCAAACGCGTGCTGGTCACGCTTCAACCATGGTTTCCAGACAGAAGTAGCATATTCTAAGTGTGGCCTGACGTACGCTTGAAGAAGAAGCGGGAAGAGACGTGAATCGATGGTTCCGAATGCCCGCTTCAAGAGCCCAACGTTTCTATTAGCTACGATTGAAGCACTTTTACACTGAGCAGAACAGCCCAAGTCATGTTGCACGATCACTCCGATATCCTTTTCTTGCGTTGTGACAGTGAGGATCTTGCCACCTAGAATATACCTAGGGTCGCCAGGAAAGCGAACACGTAATGCGTGACATTTTTCAATATTGAATGGTAAGCGATTGATCGTTGACCATTCATGCAATGAGTCTAGATCGGATTGCAGTTTTGACGTATCGTCAGTCGAATCTATGGAGCGCCAGATCTTGATATCATCCGCAAATAGGAGAAACGGTGATTTCACGTATCCTCCAATGTCATTGATAAACAACAAAAATAGACGCGGGCAACGAACCGAACCCTGAGGTATGGTATGGTGTGAAAGTACAAGCCTGATCCAGGCAAAGTGCCGCACAGTCACAGACTGCACGTGGGCGAAGATACTGTCAGGTTGCCCAGGCCTAGACAGATCTGAGGGTGGAAATAGAAATGGTAATGAGACTCCAGCGTGTTTCAGCATGCAGCTTACTACCGTTGGCCAATCAATTTAGCAGGATGTTAGCCGTACAGCACAGAGATGCTGCACGATTGCACATCCGTGCAGAACCTGAGGTACTCCACACTGAATTGGGAACGGCTCTGAAAGGGTCTGTTTAACACACACGCGAAGAGTTCTCGAACGCAGGAATGCAGCTACCCAGGAAAGCAATACAGGTGGTAAACCGAATGACTGCAGCTTCTTCAGCATTATTACATGGTCAACGCGGTCGAAGGCTTTAGAGAAATCTAAGTAAATAACATCTACTCCTTCACCTTCATCAGCAGATTTGGTCCAGTAATCCCGAGCCAAAAGTAAGTTAGAGGTACATGAGTGTCCTCTACGAAATCCATGTTGTTCTGCAGCGATAATATTGAAGCCGTCCGCAAAAGCCATGATTTCGTCGGCAACTATTGCTTCCATCACCTTGGACAGCACTGGGAGGAGAGTGACTGGACGGTAATTGGCGGGATCACTGCGATTTCCACCCTTGAAGATTTGAGTGATGATACCTTCCTTCCAACCAGCAGGGACTTCCGAATTATCCATGAGTCGTTGAAAATACACCGCAAGCGGTTCGCTAAGTTGATCAGCAACTGCACGCAATGCTTTTGGCGTTATGCAATCGATACCCGGTGAGGAGTTGAGTCGAGGTCGCATGATCTGGTGGATAAGTTATACTTCGCAGCAAGCCGTTGATTTATCCCCTTCTGAAGCTTCATATCATGATCTCGTGTTTTTGCATTCGTCATGAGCGTGAAATACTTCGACAACTCATTACCGTACTGAAAATTCACCCCTTGAAACATCAAAGTGAAAGGTTTGATCTGCTCCTGACACGCCGCCTTTTTCTCGGTCAATATGGTGACGAATTCCTCCGGTTCTGATTAGTAGGTGAATCAAGGACTCGGGGGCATTACCTTAAGTTGCAGAAGCCTAAAAGGCTAAAGCTGAGTAATACGAGTACGCTATCCAGTCGGGTGGCGAACACTTGGCAGTCGCTATCGAATGAGCTCCTATCTCTACCATCAGAACAGTTATTCAAAAGCATTTTTTGAGGCGGATGGACTTGATCCCCGGAGTTGTCATAGCCGGGGGTGTCAGTGGGGATAAGCTCCCACTGTTTATAAAATTCTCCCATATAGCATGCGTCTCAAATAGCCTCTGACAACCAAGTCCAGCTTCTGGCCTGCACGAGTGGCTCTCCGAGCCCGGCGCAACTGCTTCTACCAACAGGAGAAGGGGCGATGGCGAGTGACTGGCGCCTGAAAACCAGTTTGCTTCGGGCAGATGTAGCTCGTTAGCCTAGGAGGGCATTTCATCTAAGGGAAGGAAAACCCTGATTTTAAACCTCCGCTGCCTTGTGGGATACCCGATCGCGGGAAAGGCTTCGGGAGAAAATTTTGAGGAAAAACCTGGAACAGAGTCTGGTAAACCACTTCTTTCTGGCAACTCCCTGCTGCCTTGCAGGTCGCACTTGGCTGTGCAAAGGCTAGAGAATCTGACTCGAACAAACGCCGAGTGGTGCTGGGGACGTCGCTTTGTACCCAAATTCCCAAGAATCTTCTTTGAAGCCGACTCATCCTCCATGAGGAGATAGTCGCACAAAGTAAAGTAAGTAAGCGATATAGTTTTGGTCCTCTACTCTCAGGGCTTGCCTTGTCAACAGAATTCAACCTCGTTTATTGTTGTGAAGACGCTCAAACGGGACTTTATCCTCTCTGCTTTCGATCCAGAAAAAGAAGAAGAAGAACAAACGGATGGATAGTTATTATCGTTCGCAAACTATACACCTACATCAGTAAAAGTCTCATAACTGGTCGCATGCAGGTGTAATTTTCAAATAGTACATTTAACCGAAACACCCTCACTGTTTACCAGATCCAGGCACTTGGCTCAAAGTTTACGGTGATTCTGTTTCAATGTCTGGAAAACAATCCTCACAGACAGCTTGATCAATCGATTTTTGTCATTGTGTTGAATCTCGTGACGCGGTCACACCTGTAAGTTGACTGGTCGGCTGAGCAATGAGTTTGGTTGACTGCATACCTGCAACTTATTCTCAGTGCACTACTGTACCGTCAGAGGAGATCCCATTTTAGCGTACCGAATCCTGACGGAACCGCTTCTTCCTTGCAAATCAATATTGCCGTTGTCTCGCTCAAATGAAAACCGCAGTCACCGCCTCAACAGAGTAGATTAGAATGCTGCCGTGACTTTTCTCCCTTCGAATTTACAATCTATGGAATTCTCTTCCGACTGATGTCGTAGACGCACCCCTTTTTCCTGTGTTTAAGCATAATCTCGACACTCACTTACATCTTCTCGTCATGATTAAATTGTTTTCCTTTCTTTCTCTATCTCACAACGTGTGCAGGCTTCACCGGAGAACGTGGTGGGTCGTTATGCTTTAGTGCGGGTTCTTCCTACCTAAAAGCCACAGAGGTCCAGTGATGGTATAGTCCATGCACGATTTATTCTCACTAGAAGGCATTCTAGCCAATCATACCCGACCCACTGTACAAAATATCCTGCGGTCGTGTCCGAACGCGTGGATTTGTTATTTTGCAAACGGTCAACGATATCCTTTTAAACACACAACATAAAGCACAGAATCGGATATCAAAATGCGTAACTCGATGCGATCGTTTCAATGATAGCAAAAACTAGGATAGTTTGTGGTGGGACAGTTTTTATGTGTGAGCATACCGAACTATTTACGTCGAAGTGCTAACTTTGCTGTGGATCGGATGACAAGATTGCGACGTATAAATTCCTATCGCTATTGTTGAGGGTAACACAGAAGACTCCAAATGGTATAAATCTGAGCAGATTTACCGAAGATGTGACCAAAAGTATCAAAGCAACAAAAATAAGTCCGGACAACAAGGGTCATGCAGTATAATTGTGACAATATCTCTTATTCAAGGAGGTCACAAAATCCTGGTGCCACAAACCGCGCCTAGTAAGCGATTAATCGGTCTTTCTCGGGGATTACGCCCAATATGTTTCCTTCTATTTTTGCTGTATTGATTTACCCAAAGTACTTAGATGCATGCGAAACACGCTAGAGCCTCACTGCCATGTTGTATTCTGTCTAGGCCTATGCAACTCGACAGTAGCTTTGCCTACGCGCAACCTCTGTCGCTGACTGTGCGGTACTTTGCCTGGATCGAGGCCTTTGATGCTCATACATATTTTTCTGGTTTAATTCTACTTTTCGCAACTTTACTTAAGAGATTGCCTGAATTTTTATGGTGGGTGCGCTGGCGGCTTGGATTTTTGTGCTTCTTTTTAAGTTAGAATGTATACTGGTAAATTCCGCCGAATTCCTAATTCTAGGCGTTAATATTATCAGACCCACTTATCGCTTGATTTATATAACCATAATGATAACAAACACGTACTATTTTGAACCTTTGGTCTTGAAACCAACAGTTTGGTATTTTTTGGCTGTATGTATGAAATCACAAGCCTGATCCAGGTAAAGTACCGCACATCCAAGGACTGTACATGGGCTAAGATACTGTCAGGTTGCCCAGAAGGTCATTTCAGATGTTTATTATCATTGTAGATGTGGTGCATTTTGTAGCGAGCAGCTAAGTTCTGCGTTTCTGTATATTCATAGGATGTTCGCTGGTTCCGGTATTAGTTCTCAGCGTAAAATGTTTGGACTGCTCACAACTATAGTATTCTGCCGAGATTCGCCTTGTTATTAGCAAATGATATCTGTTTCGATGATACTCGATCGAAAACAAGTCACGATCGTGTGACGCTTATAACAGCTCATGGACTTTTCAAAGAACGATATTTTTCGCACGTTTTTGCACTTGTTCTAGCGCGCTGCACTCTTACCGTTAGTGGTTATGTGACGAAAAACCGCACTCAACCACCCGTCTGATTTGCGCACTGAATAGCACTTTGAATGCGTCTGTTGCTATAACACAAAATGATCTTCTAGTTGACCCCAGAAACTGGTTCGCATTTCCTATCTTTTTCATAGTGTTTGCTTTGTATTTTAATGACCCCGTCACCAACACTAAGGTGTTCCTAACAGCGACTGGCCGAATTCGTAGTTGCTTCTTGCCCTTAGTAATATGGCGGCGGTCTTGTTGTAGACATTTTCGAGTGTTTTATTAATCTTGTCGGTTGTCAAGTAAAGTGGTGAGAAAAACTTGTTATGATGCTGTCATGCTGATGTCGCTCTACTAGTTTACAACACTTCCTTAAATGCATGTTTGATTTGAGGTGCAAGCACCACATCCCAGTGTGTCTGTCTAATCTTTTATTATCTCAATAACTTTTTAGGTCCCACTCTTCCCCATATCTGTTAGAATTTTTTTACTACGTCTTGGTTGTTTGGGAGTTAAACAATTGGTACTTGTTACCAGTGTAGTGCTATAAATGATGATGATGATAATCGAATGTGATTACTTGCAATATAATATGATCAAAACGTTTCACCAGATCCCAGATTGAGAAAGGCACAGTTTCGATCATTTATCGAGGGCAGCTACTCTTTCGAACATTCCGAAATTTTGTTTAGATCTTCCTGCAAACTATTGAATCGCTCCAGCTTAGATGTCTTTAATTTGATATCATTCACATAATGCTTTAGGGCGTCCTTTTATGCTCATCACTGACCACAAACATCGAAAGCGTTTTCTGATTAAAGAAGCGAATTCAGGTTTACACCCCAAACAGCCACCAGCGCTGGCAACTATGGTTCTGGGTTATGATTTTACCATCAAATTTCGATTTACCTATGCCATCTGATAAGCCGATGCATTATGAAGACGCATCGATTCTCAGTGGTCATTGCGTCAATAAGTGTAGAAAATAATATACACACTGTTCTTATCACTACGATTCGTGGACTACCGATAATTTCTTCCCCGGTTCGCGAGATCCAATGCTTTAGAAAGTCATCCACTTCGATCGCCGACGATAGCTATTAACACGTACGAATATGCAATCGTGCAGCATTCTGTGCTGTGCACCGTGTTAAATTGATTTACCACCGGTAGTGAGCTGCATGCGAAAACACACTGGAATCTCACTGCTATTGTTATTTTCTATTACCATATCTGTTTAGACATGGGCAACCTGACATTATCCTAGCCCACGTGCAGCCTATAGCTGAGCGGCACTTTGCCTGGATCAAGCTTGTGATTTCATACCTACCTACCTACCAACATTTTACACACAACTAAAACCATTTTCAACGTCGTTATTCCCTGTTAGAGATTGATGGATGAATTTTGTTTGCAGAACGCGTCGTATTCCCTGGCTTTTAAAGGGACGTTCTCAAGCAATTTCATGCTGGACTTCCTGGTAACAACCTGATGGAGTTATGAGATGTATGAAAGCTTAATCCTGATCCAGGCAATGTGCCGCACAGTCATGGTCTGCACTTGGGCAAAGATACTATCAGGTTGCCCAGGCCCAGAGTTACTGGAGTTACTGACTCGCAATTATTATTATTATTACACAAGTCTTTACAGACGATGTGCCAACAAGTATACCATGAAGAGGGTACATGATGAAAGAAAAATGTAGGTTCCATGGTTCTTGTTGAAGGCGATATACTACCCGGTTGCCAAGGCCGAAGTAGGGGGTTGGCTTAGGGACCCCACCCGGAGCCTTTGACTCAAAAGTCTACCCGCAAGGCAGCGGTTTTTTTTCCTTCACGAGAGCCGGTGACCATTTTGAGGGTTCTTGCGCCTCTCTTGAAGTGCCTTGGCGATTGTTCGAGTACGCCTCTCTAGCCTTTGCACGACCAGGTGCAACCTGCAAGGCAGCAAGGATTTTTCCTCAGGGTTCACTCCCGAAGCCTTTTCCGCAATCGGGTATGCCGCAAGGCAGCGGAGGTTTGGAATAAGGGGTTTCCTTCCCTTAGATGGACTGCTCTCCCAGGCTGACGAGCTCCATCTACCCAGAGCAGACTGGTTTTGAGGCGCCAGTCATCCGCCTTCGCCCCTTCTCCTGTCAGTAGAAGCAGTTCCGCCACGTGCAGGCCAGGAGCTGGGCTTTGGTTGTCAGAGGCTGTTTGAGACGCACGCCATATGGGAGCATTTTATAGACAGTGGGAGCTCATCCCCACTGCCGCCCCCGGCTGTGACAACCTTGGAACATGTGCACATGTTCAAAATGCCAACTAGCGGCAAAGTCACCTCGCAAATTTTTTCTTGGCTTACTTCAGAAACTCCATGGTTCAGGGTTCATACTGATTTTGCTGGACCTATAAACAATCAACATTACTTGCATCTGGTCGCTGCTTATAGTAAGTGGCTCGAAATATTTCTCATGGATCGAGCGTCATATGTCACCAATAATAAACTTCAAGACGTCTTCAGTTGTTTCGCTGTCCTGGACATCGTATCATATCATGCAAGTGCATACTCCTCTGTAAAATGTTTTGATTTCTGCCAACGGAACAGCATACAGCACTTGCATTCACCTCCATTCCATCATCAGTCAAACGGTCAAGTAAAGCGTTTTGCATATACATTCCAAAGAGCGCTTTTAAACGCAAGGGAGGGAACAACGACAGAAATCATTCAATCTTTTCCGTTGACCTACAGAGCCACTCCCAATCACAATATGCCTGATGGTAACACACCAGCAAACATCACCCAAGAAACCCATCTTCCCATAGACATCATTCGTCCACAAGTCTGCGTCCCTCTTAATGGGAACAGACATATGGAGCAAAAATTCGATCGTCACCATGTAGCAGTCTCTGACTGTGCGGCACTTTGCCTGGATCAGGCTTGCGCTTTCATACCATACCATACTCGTGTCGCCTCATGAGGTCAAGCTGTGCCTATCAAAGACTTTGGATCTGGTGTCGGAAATTTTACTCTAGGCCGTACCTTGAGTCGTGAAGAACTAGCCATCCACGAGGTTATTGTTCAATCCGCCATCTGGATCCGCCACACAAACCACCTGCGCTCATTCCTCGGTTTCAGAAACCACCAATCAAGATTATAACCTGCCTCTTGACATTTCATTGAATACGTTTGATCTTCATTCAAAACCCAAGACACCTGTACCTCTTAAGCAATCACGTAATTTGACCATTTTAGCCCCACCGTAATAGACTGAGCTAGTCAGAACAACGGTCAAAGCATTGCAGCTGGGGGCTCTAAATTGCCATTTGTTTAACAACTAACACAATCTCTTTCACAATACAACTTCAGACAAGACCCTGTATACTCACTTGCGTGTTTGTTGAAATCATTTACGACATACCGTTGGAGCATCAACACAACAATCCCAAGTCTACAGATCTTCTTCCAAAACCGTGTATCTCTTCCTGTATAGGTTTATATGTATGTATGAAATCACAAGCCTGATCCAGGCAAAGTGCCTCACAGTCAAAGACTGCACGTGGGATAAGATACTGTCAGGTTGCCCAGTCCCATAAACCTACGAACCCTGCGTCAATCTGGACAGCAAGCTGCTATAGCCCCCTATCTAGAATCGTTGTCTATCATCTTACTTACTTTTTTTACTTTTGTGCGGCTGGCTCATCTCAGCATGAGCGCTAAATTAAGGCACTTTGCTCGACTTTAGACATGTGCCTAATGAATGTGATGATAGCTTGAAGGTGCTTGTGTTTCCAAAAGATTCACTTAATAGTTGGTTGAAAACCTTGCGCTATTATGCTGCAAACCAAAGTCAGAGGCGTCAATGTAGTTTATAATATACATCATAAATTTTTCAATAGTATATTTTCGAATCGTATCTTTAGATGAACAAAGTAAAATCACATATCGTGAAGTTATAAAACGCGGGCTGCATATACGTATTTCGTTTGCCCGCTTTCTTTTTACGCGTGTGCTTTTCCTCTTTTATGTTGCTTAGCACTTTGTCTGGCTTTAGACCTGTGCTTCGTGATGATGATAATGACCTGGCATCAGGTAAAGGTTTGATCACTTGAATGTTCTACACCTATTCTTGATCGTAAACGTTAATGTACATCATTTACCAGAAAACCTTTCGGCTTCGATCGCTTTTCTCTCTTTTCAACTAGCCACGAACTATGCCATTAAAATTCTTCGTCGGCCTCGCACCTCTACGCCTGTTTAGCACGGCAATCAAACGTCAGATTTACGATGTCGTCATTGTGGGTGGTGGAATGGTCGGCTATGGTCTAGCAGCCGCATTTGGTAACTTGGATAGCTAGTTCTCCACTTTCAGCCGCGTCGAAAATTCTCCACCACAAAAACGTGCTTCTGCTTGAACATTCACCAAAGTCAACGTATCTAATGCAGGAACAATATGACACACGCACAGTGGCAATAAACGAAGCTTCTCGAAAGTTTCTCACGGGTTTGTTCAACTCGTCCTATTTTTTCGACGGCGATTATTATAGAACTTGGTGCTTGGGAATTTATCGAGTCGAAACGTTTACAACCTGTTAATAAAATGAAAGTGAGTGTATATTTGGTTAGCTGGAATATGCATTCGTGTTTTGACTGTTCTGTCTGATGCTTGTTTTCATCCTTTCTGCATCATCATCATCATCAAATAGAAATTTCAAATCACCATAAATGTTCAACAACCGTTTGTCGATTGCTCAATATTGCAAGAAGAGATGAGGAGGTCTGTAAGCTGTAGTAAAGTATCTTGTTGTTGGCCTCCTTCGGTCGATGTCGACCATAGATGTACATCACAATCGTGTGAATGTTCATGTTCTGCAGCTTTTTGAATGACTAAACAGTCCGATTCGGGAGGAACAATCTCTCCCGCAGCGCTGGCAACGAAAGTCAGAACTCGGTTGTATTGCATCAGTTGCACGCCGGCGGCGTGCCAAGAGCTGTATCTTACTTTACTTACTTTTGTGCGGCTGGCTCCACGGATGGATTAGCCGGCTTCATTGATATCTCGGATTGAGACATCATCATGAAGTTTCTTGGGGATAGTGTACAAGTGATGTCCCCAGCACCACTTGGTGTTTGTTCGAGTACACATCTTTAGCCTTTGCACAGCCAAGTGCAACCTACAAGGCAGCAGGGAGCTGGCAGATAAACGCGCTGTGCGCCAGTTATCTACCTACGGGGCTTCTCTCCGGATTTTTCCTCGGGGTTTTCTCCCGAAGCCTTTCCCGCAATCGAGTGACCCACAAGGCAGTGGGGGTTCGGAGTCAGGGTTTTCCTTCCCCTGTATCTGCTCTTCCCCAGCACATTATTTCCAGACGCCTACACTCAGAGTAAAACACATTCAAATATCCTGAACGAATAGATTGCCTACTTGCAGTGTTTACTGTCAAATATCATTGGACGCTTTCGTCAATACTCCATTCAAAAAACACGCCAGACTTTTCAAGCAGTCCAACTTGCATAAGTATGACCGATGTCTCTTCGATCTCCTAACGTTCGTGTGTATGAATGCTTTATCAGGTTGTGCAAACCTAATTAGATTCAATATCTCGCAATAAACAATGTTTCAATTTTTGAGTGTCACTTTTCGGGAGCGTGTTTTATTATAGTTCTATCTCGTTCCGATGCATGGATGTACACTTGTGCAAATAAGACTGTGCTAAGTTGTTGTTTTTTTGAAGTAATATGCTGCTGCCTGACAGCTCAAGTGCTTGTTTTCATACCTCGTCCCGGTTCTTGAACCACGGAGTGTGAAATGCATGTCAACATATCATAATCCTCGTAAGAAGTAGCATTGCGGATCAAAATAGATGTTGCTGGCTCCTGGACTGGTCGGGCGTATTCAACTATGCAAGTCTGGAGAAACATTCATACACGGTAGACGATAGTTCAGGCCATAAGGAGTGGGGCTACAATAGTGGTAGTCCAGGGTTGGAGCCAGACCCGAGGCAGAGGATATACATTGCTGATGAGCTTCAGTAAGAGCTAAACTCGAGTCGAGTGCTTCTATTTCCTTTCTCATATCTGTCTATGCCTGGGCAACCGGACATTATTTTAGCCCACGTGCAGTCTCTGACTGTGCGGCACTTTGCCTGGATCAGGCTTGTGCTTTCATGCCATACAAGTGCTTCCAATAAGTACCGTTGTGATCAACTTAATAAATATTTCGAAGCACTTGTTACTGATGAGTAGTCACAAACCATATTTCCTAGCCAAATGCGTGCCTGGACATAACCACAGGCCGTGCACCACAGTCAAATAGACTTCACATGGAATTAAACGTTATCGGATTGCTTATATGTGAAAGTTAAGAGTGGATAATATCAGTAAGACTACAGCGTGTTTTCTGTTATGGCGTTTTTTCGGTGTCAATCAATTCAACTCTCCCGAATCACAGTGAGCAATACATATGTATATATAATATCGCTTTATTCTACAGATATATTGTGTATGAGCACTGCTCCGTAATCTCTTACAGCCACTCTCAAACATAAGATCGATTTATTGATTTTCACGTGTTCTAACGTTCCCCCCCACGTCATTTGCATGTACAAACCAACCGAACTGGCGTCTGTTATTCCTTGAGCAACTTTTAAACTTTCCTTTCAGGTATGGGAAAGCTGTTCGGACTCATTCTTGACATTTGAGCGGGACCCACTAGCTCATATCATTGAGAACAACTTGCTTACCGAGTCACTACGACAGTCCATCAAGCACCATTCTCAGGCCGATGATCACCTGACCGTGCTTCACAACGCAAAAGCCTTCGCCGTCACGCTGCCCTCCAGCACAAGGCCAGATCATTTGGCCACAGTGCAAGTTCAGTTGGATGGTGAGCCTGAGCTCCAGACGGTGGAAACCTCATTGTTGGTTAGTTTATCCCTTTGCCAGTTGAAGCTCTGACCGATCGACGTCATCACCATCTTCATGGATAGTATTACACCAGTAGCATGTACCGACTTCTCAACTGCATATTACCATTATACGTTAAAATCCTCATAAGAGGGGGGAGGGTGGGACCTAAAAAGCTACGGAACCTGTTGAAGATGATATGACTACAACTCAAATGAAACACACATTCCATCAAGCGCTGTGAACGAATAGAGCGACATCAGCTTGCTTGCGGCTAGCTTTCCTCCCCATGCCACTTGCCGACATACAAGGTTAATTAAACACTCCAGGGAATGGTCTCATCATCATCAAAGACAGCATTACACCGGTAGCACGTACCGAATGCTTAACTGCCATACAACCACGAAAAAGTAAAATCCTAAAAGATGGGGAAGGGTGGGACTTCAATTGCTACGGCTTCTATAGAAGAGTAAGCACAAACAAACTGGGTAGAGGTGCCTACACCTCGAATGGAACATGCATTCAAACAAGTTTCGTGAACGAGTAGAGCAACATCAGCACGGCAGCTTCCTTGCGGCTTTCACTGTCATGCATCATAACAAGCTTTTCTCGTCACTCCGCTTGACAACATACAAGGTTATGCAAACACTCCAAGAAGATACTTAGTGCAAGACCGCCATTGAACACGGTTTCGGGACATATCCTGAAGCGTAACTAACCACTGCGATATATGATCGCGGGGACACCAGCCTGGAAGACGCGCTGCGCCTACTTTGGAAAGGTTACTAATAAGAATTTTTAGCTGCCTATGCCATGTGACGGTTTGGCCACCCCGAGATTTACGCCAATCAGGATGTGGCGTCGCAAAAAGAATCTGTTTCGGGAGTCGGTGGTCCGGCATCCGTAAAAAGTGACCCGACCAGCGTAACCTATGCAGGTTGATCTGCTTCTCTATATCGACATTACTACCCAACAACTTATTTCGGAGAGCATCGGTGCGCATACGATTGTAACAGCTAACTCCTAGAATGCTGCGGAGACACCGGTTGTCAAATACTTGGAGACGCTGAAAGTGTTCTTTACGTAAGGTCCAGGTTTTGCACCCATACAGTAACACAACCCGCACTGTCGCTTTATAGACTCTACCCTTGAGTAGCAGAGACAGTCCTTTCTGACGCCAGAGGTGACCTAGGTTGCGGAATGCTACGGTCGCTTTAGAAATGCGTGCCGAGACCTCGTCATCTAACGATGCAGAATTATTGATACAACTACCGATATACGTAAAACTATCTACAATTTCAAGCGCCTGATTGTCAAGTAATAAAGTGCTGTTTGATAAGTCGATGTCCTGCAGCAGAACACTGCACTTAGAGGGTGCAAAACGCATTCCAAATGCGGGCACAATACTAGATAGCCTGTTCAGTATCGCCTGTGCATCTTTGTACGAATCGAAGAGCAGAACTATATCATCAGCATAGTCCAAGTCGAGAAGCTTGACGCCTGGCATTATGTGAACTCCGAAGGCTGGAGCACCGTCGCTGCATAATTCCATGATAGCATCAATTACGAAATTGAACAAAAACGGAGAAATCGGGCATCCTTGTCGGACGCCATTTGTAGTGTTGAATTTGGGAGAAAGTTCGTTGTAAACCTTAACGCATCCGGATGTATGAGCATAAAGTGCGCGTAGTATGTTGACATACTTATGCCGAACGCCTTTGCACAGCAAGGTCTTAAACAGGACATTTCGATCGACTGAATCAAATGCTCCTTTGAAGTCTAAAAAGATGGCTATTGTCGGCTGTCGATAGGTGTGCCGCAGTTCTAAGATCCGTCGAAGAGTAAAAATATGGTCGACACAGCCTCTGCCAGGCCGGAAGCCAGCTTGCTGCTCTCGGATCTGTGATTCCCTATGTTAATCTTCGAAGGCATATGGACGCTAATAATCTCGTAATGATGGGAGTGAGACTTATCCCACGGTGATTAGAGCATGAGCTTCGCACACCTTTTTTAAATATAGGTATGATAACCGATTCGCCCCAACTCGGAGGGACGGATTCTGACAACCACACTTCACGGAGGAGATCGCCTAATGTGCTGATTAGGACTTGGCCACCTTCTTTGAACAAAACAGGCGATATGTTATCGGGAATCGATGCACTGCCACAAAGTAATTTTCTTTTTTCTCCGTTTGCAATCTCTGATGATCGCGGTGCCAGGCGATGTACCGGATAGTAGTAGGACAGCAACGCGCAATAATCGATGCTTGCAAAAAGAAAAGGCAGTTTCTCCTCACCAGCACGGTGAAACGTCAGCTGATGGAGAATCAAGAATAAGAAGATGCTCTAAAATTGCTACAATGAATAGCGAGCAAAATGGAGGACAACCTAAGCATGGTGATCATCGGATGTATTCAGAGAATAACTTACCCCAGTCACGGTCTAAACCCTGCTTGAAAGTTGAGACAGAACTACAGGAGATAAGTTTTCAGTGAGCTTGTTACAGAAGTTGAACACCCTGAAGCTGAAAATTTTTTTCCTAGAATCTAGTCGACATCATTCCTTAGCAAGCTTGAGTGTGTGTCCGCGAGTGCTCAGCTTAGGACTTAAGGTAAAGATGACATCTGGATTAACTTCCCAAAAACGGAAAGACTGGCTATCCGAGGAAACCCTGAGGTTATCTGACAAAGCTCGAGAAACGCGATAGGCGTGATCGTCAGCGCATCGCAGCCTCAGGCGACAAGCCACGCTTTCTGCTAGGAACGATCGCAACAAGTATTGGGAAAATGAAGCTACAGAAATGGAGAATGCTTCGAGTAGCGGCCAATTTGGCTCACTCTTTCGGCTAATCCGAATATCTTCTGGCTGCGAAAATTCCACCGAACACCAACTTTCCGATTTAAGCGGTTCGCCTCTTTACGAACCGGACAAGAAAGTGGAACGCTGGGCTGAACATTTAAGCATGTTGCTAAATCGGCAGGCGCCACTGACGGTACTACTAACGGTTGTAGCGTGCACAGATGTGCAATCGTGCAGCATTTCTGTGCTGTACGGCTAACATCGTGTTAAATTGATTGGCCAACGGTAGTGAGCTGCATGCTGAAACACGCTGGAGTCTCACTACCATCTTTATTTCTATTCCCCCCCATATCTGTCTAGGCCTGGGCAACCTGACAGTAGTATCTTAGCCCACATGCAGTCTCTGACTGTGTGGCACTTTGCCTGGATCAGGCTTGTGCTTTCATACCATACCAACGGTTGTAGCTAGTGAGACATATAATGTTTGCTGCGATGTATATATATATATAGCATATATATATAATGTAATCCATTCTTTTCAGCTCATCGCATACGCATCTACAAGCAAAGCAATGGCCGACATGGAAGACTTTCAAGAGCAAATAAGATTGCAAAACGCGGAAAATGTTGCGAATGTCGTCAAAACCCGCATCGACCCTGATGGTACAGTGATGAATGGGATGAGAACGCAAAGCCTGGTTTCCAAAGGTATCCTAACTTTAATACTCATTTGCATGCATTATATCATTCTGTAACGTTCTTTATACGATCCAAATTAAGTAGAAAAGGAAGACGGGTTTGTGTGGAGTAAGCAACGCTTTACTATTCTAAGAATGAGCGTACAATAGCTGAAATGCAAACAAGATGTGTTAGTCAACGGCATATAGAAAGTATACAACAAACAATCATGACACATACACACAACACGACCGGTTTTGTGCTTTTTGCACTCATATGGTATGGTGTATTCGAACTTTGTTTTATTTGGCTTCTCGGATATTCACATAGAGTGAGATTTGGGTGCGCCAATTGGTGTTCGGTATGGTTGATTGCAAGTTGTATGTATGTATGAAAGCACAAGCCCGATCCTGGCAAAGTGCCGCACAGTCAGAGACTGCACGTGGGCTAAGATACTGTCAGGTTGCCCAGGCCTAGACAGATATGAGGGGGAAATAGAAATGGTATGTATGTATGTATGTATGTATGTATGAAAGCACATCCTGATCCTGGCAAGTGCCGCACAGTCGGAGACTGCACGTAGGCTCAGATACTGTCAGGTTGCCAGGCCTAGACAGATTGAGGGGGATATAGAAATTGTATGGTATGTATTTCTGAAATCACAATCCTGATCCAGGGAAGTGCCACACATCGGAGACTGCATGTGGGCTAAGATACTACTTGTCAGGAGTTTCCCAGCCTAATACAGAATATGAGAGGGGTAATAGAAATGTATGAGGCTCCAGCGTGGTTTTCAGCATGCATCTCACTATCTTGTGCCAATCAATTTCAATCACGGTGGTAGCCGCACCGCACAATTACTGCAGCACGATTGAACATCCGTGCATTATTGCAAGTTGTAATACCGCTATGACCGCCCACATTCGTGGAATCTCTTAGTCAAGTGATTATTTCATAGCTGGCAAGATAGTTTTTTTCTCACGACTGTGGATAACATGTAGTATTTTGTATATGTGTGTTATGCTAATGCTTTGTGTTTGTTGCAGGGTCTGCATGTATAGATCCATGTATATATATATATATAATATTATAAGCAGTATCGGGGGGGGGAAGAGTCCGACTCTCTCCTCTCTCTCTCATCTCTCTGCTCTCGCTCATTTCCCCCTCCTTTCCCCTGCCCCCGTGCCCCCCCCCTCCTGTGGGTGTGGCGTTCTCCTCCTCTCGTTGCCCCGGCCGCCGTAGAGGAGTTGATCTTGAGGACTCCCACCTCAAGCCTTTTGCCCGAAAGCCTAACCCGCAAGGCAGCGGAGCGAGATTAATGATCGCACCTATCGGGGCCGGATACTGTAGGTACAGTTCACAAGCCATTCGCGAGGTAGAGACCAAGCAGGGACTCCCGACATCATCCCAACCAGTCGAGCCGGTGATCCTTGTGGATTCATACGCCTCTTCTGGTATACAATGTCCGCGAGAGACAAGGAGACTGTGTTTGTCTGGCTTCTCACCATTGACCAACCTGGTATGAGTAACTCTGAAGATGCCACGAAGACATCACCCAGTATAGCTCAATGGATCATCGAGGCACGCAAGCCGCTGCACCACGTCAAGGTCCAGTCTCGGCTCCACGGGCCACATACTGTCCTGTGCAACTGAAACTGAAACTAGAGTAGCAATAATTGGAGATGTTACGAGGTCCAAGTTCAAGTTCGTTGCACAGGGCTCTAAGGTGGCTCAAGCCAATCACGCGCCCAGATTTCCTTCGACGGTATGCGGTTGAGCACCCTGCACTTCGATATCGAGTATACAGTTCGTACTTTTCACACGTTCTTGCTTCCGAATAACTGGAAAGTAAGGTAGGGTTTCTCTTCACCAGCACGGTGAGAGGTCAGCTATTCAGAAAACAATGCAATAATATGCGTGAACAATGTGTGGTGTATGAAATCACTAGCCTACTTGAGGCAAAGTGAAACACAGTCATAGACTGCATGTGGGCTAATTTGCTGTCAGGTTGTCCAGGCCTAGACAGATATGATAAAAATGTAAAAATACGTTTTTTGTTTTTTT